>CM074804.1:8556884-8617586 GCA_037447605.1 Zygnema circumcarinatum
GGCCCTTGCAGGCTGCTAGTCGATGTTGTGAAGCTTCGTAGCATGTTGTTGTCACGTGTGAAGTGACATAGTACTTAAGGATTAGCTTTTGTTATGTGGGGTAACAATTCATTCAGGCTGTTGTAGTCTCTGTTATGCTGTTCGCTCGTGTTGCGACACTACACTTACTCGTGCTGTGAGGTAGTGAGCTGTGAGATTGCTGAGCGGCCGATTTGAGAGGGGGTCTCTCAATGTATGAGTGAATTCACTATTAAGGAGTTTTAGAGCCAGGAGCTTTCTCCTATTCATTTCTCTCTGTTATTCCGCTGTGCATTATTGCTGTGATTCACTCTGTGAGTAAAATGGGCTATGAGTGAATGTGAGAGATTTGAAGATGTCATCGTCGATTGGAACGCGAACTCCGATGGAGGGTGACCCGAATGGAGGAACGGACGGCAGCAGTGGAGGAGTCCCTGCACCAACAAGTCCACCATTGAAGAAGGCGAGGCAAGAGCTCCTACAATTGAGCAATCTCTTTTTGCAATAGCCCGAGCCCTTTTCAACGCCTCTGCGCTCGGGCCTTGCGCGTCTTTCAACTAGCTTTTAGTCTACCACGTAGCAAGGGGTACGTTTTTTCTTTAAGGTTTGTGTGGCCCTTGAAAAAAATGTATTTTTTATTATTAGGAGAAAAATTGAACGACTTTTCACTGACATGAGTTAGTATGTTGCGTGTTTTTTTTTGAAATTTACATGTCCAACACTGCTACATTTGTTACAACCCTTAAAGCTATTGTAGCACCTATAGCTCTTACAACTACTACAGCTGCTTCAGCTGTGTCATTTGTTGGCACACCTAAAAAAGAAGTCCAAGAGAAGGCTACGAAAGAGCAGCATGTGTCATCCATAGTAGTAAAACCTATTACATGTGCTCGACATAATGGGTAGCAATCCAAAGTATTTTTGCTTGATGAGCAGGTGGAGGCCCAGCTCTAGGAGGGCTTTGCGTGGATGGCTACAAAGAAGAGCGACTTCAGCTGTAGCGAACTGAACGCTACAGACACCACGGTGCCGCCGGCATCCTGAGGATCTCCGTACGGTTCGGCCGTACAAGCCGTCCGTACAGTCGTACGGTGTAGCCATACGGATCCGTACCACCCGTACGGACGGTACGGACTGACGGCGATTCTGCGGCGTCGCGCGTCGCGTTCGAGATCGGAACGCGACCACGACCGCCGGTCGCTATACGGAGTGACGTGTCACGGTCACACATTGGGAATGCTGGTGACCGTGACCGGCCTCTCATACAACTGGCATTGGACCAGCCGATTGGCCACGTGGCATAGCGCCATTGGCTAGCCCTGCTCCCGGTCCCTTACGCTGGTAAAGGGTTCGACGGGGGGAGCGTATAAGGGGCGTGGGATGAATGCAAGAGGGGGTCCTTGGAAGGGGGCACTTGCAATCGTTCCAGAAACCAGCATTACATTTAAGTGACTTAGTCTCTAGCAGGCTTTGGGTGTTGTGCTCAAGGCTTGTTACATTTTGGTATCAGAGCTTGTGTTTCTCCTGCTAGGATTGTTTGTTTAATGGAGGCATTTCCAGAATTTCCGCCTTTTCCGCCTTCCAGCCCTGAGGACCAAGAGGACCACCCGATGGAGGAGAATCCAGAGGGGGATGAGACGGCAAATCCACGGGGTCCTTCTCTCATCGACTACAGCCCGTCTCCTTGCAGCAGCCCGGAGCAAGCGCCTCCTGCACCCATTCAGAATGACTCCTCACTGCCACCTGCGGGCCGACGACATCATGGCCGGGCAGCCCCAACCTTCAGAAGACTGTTGCTGTCCAGGCCAAGACCGGTCAGCACGATACCTCCTTGTGACCTGAAGACAGGAGATGGCGAGATGGCAGCTAACGCTCAGAGAAGATGGACAAGCTTCGCGCCCACCACCGAGGCATTTGGCCTCGCCATGAAGAACTTGACGGCAGCAAAAGGTACGTCCAACATTCCCCAGGCCGAAGCCGTTGAGGCAGAGAAAGATCTACCTGGGGTAGCTGATGGGGTAGCACCATCAAATGCCACGAGAACTGCGACCCAACCTGTTGCCTCAAACAGCAGACGGTCGTCTGGACCCCCTGCCTCTTCTACAGGGGGGAGTCATCCCAACGGGGGTGGCGCACCTTCCAGTGGTGGTGGATCCCCTTCGGGATCGCCCTCTGGTGATGGGGGACTTCCTGGAACAGGATCCGGCCCCTTGGTCCCTCCTCAAGATTGGTCTTCGAGGAACAGGGCCAAGGTAACCCCCATTTCTCCTTGGGGAGAACACCCTGCAACCGACTGTTCTATTGAACAGTGGTTGGGCCAAGTGAAGGGTTACCTTCACGCCACGAATTGCCCACAGAAGGAGTGGGTGAATTTTTCCTATCCATCACTTCGCGGCGATGCCTATCGTGTATACGAGAGCTTAGCCACTAAGATTGGGAGTGATTGGGAGAAATTCCGCAAGGAACTTGAGCGTCATTTTGGGGTTTTGGATCCTGGAATGGAAGCGCGTCAAAGGTACCACAATATGGTACAAACTGGTAGTGCCAAGAAGTTCTTGCGAGATCTGCGTATGACGGTGTCACTCATTAAGACACATCGTCCTACTAATGAAGCAGTGTTTTATCACTTCTGGATGGGCCTGAAGCCGCATTTGAAGAAGGAATTGCGATTAAATCCACGTACATCTCAACCATGGGAACCAGTGGATGCAGAATTCTTCTATGCGGCGGCTTTGCAAGCTGATTCCTTTCCTGGCAGCAGCGCCGGACCTTCACGTCCACCACCTCCAGAGGCAGACCGGAAACTCTTCCCTTCATTTCCAAAGCTTAAGGGGGCAAATCCGCAGAAGAGGAAGCCGAGTGCCACCTCTGCCCCACAGCCTTCTGCAAAGGTGCAGAAGCTTACTCCACAGGAAATGGAGAAGATGAAGAAGGAAGGACGATGTTTCCGATGCCGACAGTCTGGCCATATGGCGAAGGACTGTTCGCAAAGCATCAAGGACAAGAAGGGAAAAGGGCCGGAAAACGGCACACCACCAGCAGTGTAGGAGTCGCTGCGGGTGGAGAAGATGGATTAAGGATTGCAGCTGCTGCCATCAGTTCTAGAGGCTTGCTTGTACCACAACCTCTTGATATTCTGAATGTGATGGGCAGACAGCCGGATGACCATGATGTATTTGTGACTTTGTGTCCTGAGCATCTGAATGTGATTCCATTCTCGATTTCCTTAATCGTGACTCCTGACTCTTTCATGAATGTTGTGATGAATGGAGAACAATTGACTGTTTGGATTTTGAATCCTTCAGGTAATGTGTCTCTTATTGATTGTACATTTGTTGCTTTACGGTTACAGCGCACCACTAATCATGTTTCAAGTTTGCATGTATTGATGCCTTTGCATGCTTCTATTGGGACTTTTAGCCATACTAACTGGAAGTTGGTCAAGATGTGGCGAAAAGGCCATCCCATGCTACATTGGGTGGATACTTCTACCAGTTTGCTGGTTGGATCGCCGTACCCTTTGATCTGGCGGACTTCATGTTCTCCATCATCGTATGTATTGCGGTCACTCTTCCACCTTGCACACCGTGCAATGACCTTTCAGGGATTCATTGGCGGCAGATCTGTAGTAGTTTTACTTGATTCAGGTGCTGATTCTAATTTCATTAGTGTTGTACTTGTTAAGCTTGTTGACTTGCCTGTCTCCCCTGTCACCAAAGTTCATGACTTTTAGTGATGGTAAGCAGGGTCAGAAATCTGGAACCGTAACCCACGCGTTATGAAGTTCAGACTTATAAGGGCGAGTTCGGTGTTTGGTCACTAATTCTCGCGCACTGGCTAGATATTGTCTGGGAAGTCGGTGGTGACCATGGTCAAGGCTCAGATGGATTTTTCCAGACTCACCTGTGTTTTGCGATGCGGCGCACGACGAATAACACTGCGCCCAGGCATTACGATTCCAGATGCTGCTGAGCAGTCGGATACACCTTTTCAGTGTTCAGCCATGCAATTGGCTAAAGCTGTTCAGGCAGGATGTACCTTGTTTTTGGTACAAGTCATGGATACCACGGAAGATGTTCATGACGAGGAACAAGAGTGGCATGTCACACCTACGGATGTGTTGTCACCTGTTCCATCTCGGATCCAACCGTTGTTGGATGAATTCAGGGATATTTTTCCTGATGACTTACCTCGGGGATTGCCTCCGTCACGAGGTGTCGGGCATACTATTCCCTTGGAACCTGGGCATAAGCCGCCGCTTGGCTGGCGGCCGATTTATCGGTTAAGTCCCAAGGAGACCGAAGAGATGCGTAAGCAACTCTCAAACTTGAGAGACAAAGGTTGGATTGAACCCAGCCAGAGTCCTTTCGGTGCTCCAATCCTCTTTGTGGGGAAGAAAGATGGTTCTTTGCGAATGTGCATTGACTATCGGGCACTTAACAAGATAACTGTCAAGAATCGGTATGCGTTACCGCGTATTGATGACTTGCTGGACAGATTGCAAGGTGCTCGAGTATTCACATCACTCGATCTTGCACAAGGTTATCATCAGATTCATGTGAACAAATATGGTGTACCTAAGCGGCCATTTGGTACACCTATCGGTCATTTAATATGTAGGTTTTACCTTTTCGAGTAACTAATACTAACAACTCCAAGGCCGTAGTAGACAAAATGTTCATTGGCATGGATGACTTTGTTTTGGTGTACCTCGATGATATCCTCGTCTTTAGTAAGACAGTTGAGGACCATCTTCAACACGTGAGAAGGGTGTTTGAAGTTCTGAGGAAGCATCATTTTTATGCCAAGTGGAAGAAGTGTCACTTCATGCAGCGTGAGCTGCTTTACCTTGGGCATATCCTGAATGATCAGGGCATTCGACCGGACCCGGCCAAGGTGGTTGCGGTTGAGACATGGGAAGTACCGGCTGATTTACATCAGTTGCGGTCTTTCCTCGGATCTGCGAATTATTTTCGTAAATTTATTCAAGGGTTTAGCAAACTTGTTACTCCCTTGACAGATTTGACACGTGCCGGTGTCACTTACATTTGGACGCCTGAATGCCAGAGGGCCTTTGAGGGTGTTAAACATGCCTTAGTCACCGCACCTACATTGGTGTTGGCAGACCCTACCAAACCATATGAGGTGGTTTGTGATGCGTCCGGATTCGCTCTGGGAGCCGTCCTATTTCAGGATGGGCGACCTCTTAGTGAAGTCGTAATGCGACCCGGCGAGCGCGCTGTTCTGCAGACCAGCGGACTCCTTAGGTGATGCCGCGCCTTGAGGATATGACGTATTGTTTAGAGGACGGAGGCGGTTGCACTTGTCACGGATAGTAAAAAAGCGTGACATTTCTTTCCTCTCTCACTGCATATTGACTCTCAGGGCGGCGTACTGTCCGAAGTTCCTTCAACGCATTTGATCGCTGCTGCGGGTCTATCGACCGTGAGAGGTTGAATGTGGCGGACCCATTGAGCAGGCAGTCGCGACATCTAGCCTGGATGGTGCATTCGTCGACTCGGGTGATGGAGGAACGAAGCGGTCGAGATGAAGGGCCGGCCAACCCTGATTTTCCCTTTCCGGTATGTCTAGCCATAAACCACCCCACCAGTCGGACAGTCGACCCTCCTGCTCTCTCTGATCTCAGACGGATGATTCAAGAGGGCTATACTGGTGATCCCTTGTTCTTGGATGGCCAGGGGAGTGGCTATAAGGACAAAGTGGTGCTCTCAATATATGGGTTTTGGTATCACGGGACGCAATTGGTCGTGCCCAAGACCGGGGTTGTACGGCAACTCATTCTGAGTGAGTTGCATGATCCGCCGTACAGAGGTCATATGGGAATTGCCAAGACTCGTGAGGCACTGCTCCGTGAGTTCTGGTGGCCGGGGCTCACGAGGGATGTGAAGGCGTATGTACTCGCCTGTCCCACTTGTCAACGTGATAAGGCACGCACTGGCAGGATTCCTGGCCAGCTGCAACCCTTGACACCTCCTTTTCGGAAATGGGAGAGTGTTGGCATGGATTTGATCACTGATCTACCTGTCACACCACGGGGTTTTGACTCCATCTTAGTGTTCGTCGATAGGCTCAGCAAGATGGTGCATTTTGCACCAACTACTAAGACAGCTGGGGCCGATGAGATGGCACGGATCTATGTTGACAAAGTATGGAGTTTGCATGGGCTTCGAATCAAGAGTTATTTCTAGATCAAGTCAGGAGTCACTGGGCGTCCTGGAAAGAATGCTCGGAGTCGTGGTGCCAAGGGCGCCACTGTGAGTGCAGCCTTCCACCCGCGAGCTGGCGGCCGGGCGAGGCGGGTGGACACCGCTCCTGGAAGGTTATCTTCGGCATTGTGTGGGACCTGCTCCAAATGTGTAGGATAGGTTGCGGATCGTGCTGAATATGCCCATAATAATGCGTACCAGGAATCTATCGGTACTACTCCATTCTTTTTGAATTTTGGTCAGCATCCTCTAAATCCCCTGCAGCCGAAGGATCAATCCCCTTCTGAGTGGCACATGGGTGTCCACCGAAATCCCGATCCTTGGTGTACGAGAGGAGCTGGTGGGACTCAACCTCCTGCCGTTACTTCTTTTGTCCGATTGATGTCTGAGTCCTTGCAGCGGGCGCGGCAGACCCTGCAAGCGGCCAACTCCCGACAGAAGTCGTATGCTGATCGCAAGCGGACTCCACTTACCTTTATTGAGGGAGATGAAGTTTTGTTGAGTACCGCTCATCTTAAACTCAAAGCTTATGGCGGCACCCGTAAGCTGTGGCCACGTTATGTGGGGCCTTTTAAAGTCGTGAAGCGCATTGGAGAAGTGGCTTACAGGTTGGATTTACCAGCCCATATGAAAGTGCATCCGGTCTTTCATGTGAGTCTGCTAAAGGCTTACCGACACGACGGGAGGATCCAACCACCTCCTACACCAGTGGAGATTGAAGGCGACCTTGAGTATGAGGTTGAAGCCATTCAAACCCACCGAACAGTGCGAAAGGGTCGCAGATCCCATCACGAGTATCTCGTGAAGTGGTTGGGCTATGGGGTTGAACATAGTACTTGGGAGAAAGAAGGCAACTTGACCAATTGCCAGGAGCTCCTTGATTTGTATTGGGAGGCGCGGGCCGCCGGAGCGCGGGCGAGGGCTGAACGGGGGGTTCCTGGGCAGTCTTCGCGCAACTCGGACGGGGACTTGACCGGGATTATCGCTGAGCCCTCCCGTACGTCACGCAGAGTTCGACGCGTGCCGTCGAAACTGCGAGCTGCTTTGACTTGATTTACCCTCGTGAACGAGGACGTTCACACTTCGCATTGGGGGGGAGTAATGTAGCGAACTGAACGCTACAGACACCACGGTGCCGCCGGCATCCTGAGGATCTCCGTACGGTTCGGCCGTACAAGCCTTCCGTACAGTCGTACGGTGTAGCCGTACGGATCCGTACCACCCGTACGGACGGTACGGACTGACGGCGATTCTGTGGCGTCGCGCGTCGCGTTCGAGATCGGAACGCGACCACGACCGCCGGTCGCTATACGGAGTAACGTGTCACGGTCACACATTGGGAATGCTGGTGACCGTGACCGGCCTCTCATACAACTGGCATTGGACCAGCCGATTGGCCACGTGGCATAGCGCCATTGGCTAGCCCTGCTCCCGGTCCCTTACGCTGGTAAAGGGTTCGACGGGGGGAGCGTATAAGGGGCGTGGGATGAATGCAAGAGGGGGTCCTTGGAAGGGGGCACTTGCAATCGTTCCAGAAACCAGCATTTCGTTTAAGTGACTTAGTCTCTAGCAGGCTTTGGGTGTTGTGCTCAAGGCTTGTTACATCAGCACAGCTCTCAAACTGGCGGAGACAGCTCTGCAAAAGGGCTGCTCTATCAGCGAGCTGCCAAGAGGGTCGCTCTACCTGCGAGCCGTCAAGATTAAGGCAAAGGCACTCACAACGGTAAGCACTACTCTTCTACCTACTGCTGCCAATTATTTAAACAGGGCTAGTAAATAAAGATCAATATAGAGTAAATTTCGAGAACAAGATTACCAAAATCAGAAAATTCACTTGCGATATATTTTTTATTCATAGTCAATCTGTTGTTTTTATTAGCATACAAGGCTTTTGATGTTAAGGCGACTTAAGTTGGCCTTACACCGATTATTCATTATTAAGGTGATGGTGTAACAAACCACTGCCTCCAGCAAGGTTCGAACTCAGGACCTCCCGGTATTCACCTAAGTGCTTTACCATTAAAAGGCAACCGCGGATGTAAGTACTCGGCCATACAACCCATGTATAGCGTTTCGCTACATTCCTCCCCACCTAAACCGGGCTCGTCCTCGAGCGCAGTCAAGGTTTTTCACGAGCAGCGTTCAAGCTCTGTCAACACATGAAGGTGGCGTACGGTTCAGACCCTCTGGCCAACCGTACCATGCTCAGAGATCACGGTGTTTTTAGGGTGGATTGCAAATACCAGTCCTTAGGCTCTGATACCAATGTAACAAACCACTGCCTCCAGCAGGGTTCGAACTCAGGACCTCCCGGTATTCACCTAAGTGCTTTACCATTAAAAGGCAACCGCGGATGTAAGTACTCGGCCATACAACCCATGTATAGCATTTCGCTACAGATGGCTAGGGCCACAATTTTGGGCCTAATATTTATATCAGCAGTTGCTTTTTAATGGTAAAGCACTGGTGTGGGTACCGAGAGGTCTTGTGTTTGAACACGAAGGTCTACATAGGGCGTAACTTGGTTTATTATCTTCACCACGGTACTCGCCTAATGGTAAAGGTATCAAAAATTATTTAAAGACCTACAGGTTTGGGGTTCGAACCAAGGCACTGTGACCTTGGTTCCCTTTTTTTATAAATACAATTAAGTCTCGCACTTTGTGCTCGTGATCTAACCATGTATTGCCATATGACAATGCGTTGCGTTGCAACGCGGCTTGTGTGATGCAGCGGGCCCATAAACATTACCTCTTTTGATCTTTTTGGGTTAAAGGATGCCACGTGGCAATTTGCCATTGGATTGTACTACTTTCGGTCCCCGATGCTGGTATACTAGGGGTTTGACGGAGGGGTTTTTAGGGTTTTTAGGGTAACAAAATTTACTTAAGAACAACTCAGTGTCTAGTGACATTCTTGGCTCTTGGTACAAATGTAATTAGATGTAATTTTGGACAGTACCCTGGCAAATCAACAGCAACTATTGCACAGTAGGCTGATAACCCTATTCTTTGCTTAGCCATGCAACTGGCTAAAGCAGTTAAAAAAAGATGCACCTTATTTAGGGTGCACATTATGGCAGCAACTGAGGATGTGCATGATGTGTATGACGAAGACCAGGAGCGATCTGCAGAGGCAGGTGCGAAGAATGGAGGCGAGAGGAAAGGGGGAAGGACGAATAATGGAGGCGAGAGGAGGTGGGGGAAGGAAGAAAGGGAGGGAGGCAATACCGCTGCAGTAGGGAGGCGGCGGGAAAGAGAAGAGACACGCAGGCGGGAGTGAGAGGGGCAGCGCGCTGGCGAGGAGGGTGATGCTGCGCAGCTGTAGGCGGCCGCCGTGGAGCAGCGGCTTGGGCTGCTGCCATAGCTGCTTGCGAGGGCTACAGGTGAAGGAGAGAGTAAGGGAAATTGAGAAAGAGAGGAAGAGAAAAAAGGAAGGGAGAACCTCGCCACGTGGAGCGCCCGAAACGTGGAGGCCTGTGATTCGCAAAGGGATTCAATTATTATCGTGTACTAAGGCAGAGAGGGGCCACATCGTCTGCCACTCACATCTAAAAGTTGTGGCACACAACTTTTAGATGTGAGTGGATCGGATCCGGATCGGGAATTAACGGTTTGCAAATCGCAACCATTGGTTCCAATGGTTGATCCAGCCAATGGCCCGTCCAGCGCATGGCCCGAAATGTTTTCGGCCTCCGTTCCCGTCCGCGATTGGGGAGCGTCGGCCGGGCAGCTGAAAGTCTTTCCGGTCCTCCCTCGCCGCGAGTACGACCAGTGCAGCCCACCTTCGGCGCCTCACGTCACGTCACATCACGCGCACCGTACGCGACAATTCCCCTACGGCTGTGGCGCCACCTGGTGGCCCGTAAAGTCAAGAGTCTTCTCCAGGTTTGAGGATATTATAGGTGCACGGCTCGCCGCTCTGAGCCACACCTTTTCTCTCCGGGCAGCTCGCGGCCAACCTTGAGCTGCCCGTAAGGCGCTTGCCCAATCGCGGACGCTTGCCCTGCGTACTCGGCAGCCGAAATCATTTCAGGGCTGCCCAGGCAGTTGCAGTTGCAGTTGCAGTTGCAGTTGCAGTTGCAGTTGCAGTTGTAGTTGCAGTTCAGTTCGGTCAATACTGGTTGCGATTTTTTTGCTGCAACATTATCATGATCGATTTTCCATCGCTACTTAGTTTCAAAGTGCAGTTCAAGAATGTAACTGAACATGGAACTGGCTGACCAGTGATCTGCACTTCAGTGAGATGATAGTTTAGCAGCGTCATCCTCAACGAGGACAAGACTGCTCTTTTTTTTTTTTTTTTTTTCAATAAAATTGGAGGAGTTTGAAAACTCAAAAAGTGTTGCGCAAATTGATGAACTCTTGTGTAAATCCATCAATAAAGGAGGGATTTCCTTGAACTGATGAGGACGGCAGCTGTTGTTTGAGCATTCACCAGTTTTCTTTTTAAGTGAAGATGGCGTTGGCTCGGCCCTAACTTTAACTATGTGACGAATCCTGAATAGCATGTGACTGAGTGACTGACTGCATCCCTCCCTGCGTGAGAGCATCAACGTGCCGTGCCTGTCGTCAGGCCCCCCTCTCCTCTGGGGTCCAACCTCCTCCCAGCATGGACTGGACTCCGCTGCATTATGAGGTTGCCGGCTATCCTTCTCCCTCTCATCTCTCGTCGTATCAATGTGCCGCCTCGCCCCTGTCGTAGATTCCATTCATTTCGCGGCGAGGCGATCGCGAATTTGGCGTGGTTAAGATTACTCGATGACTCTCACAAAACCTACTCTCTAAAAAGTTGCGATCGAGGATGGAGTTTCCACAGGTAGCTGGGAACTAGACACTTCCTGTAATCACGACGTCAAATATGACTAAAAAGAAATAGGAAGATGAATGTGAGTAAAACGCATGTAACACGCGGGATGTGACTGACATGTTTATTGTGGATCGATTGACATATCACAGCGTAACAACATGTGTTTAGTCATGTATTATTAGGCATTACTTGATTGCTAAGAATGTCCCTTTTTGTAATTACGTCAGTTCCATTTACGAATCAGCTTTCCAAATTCACGATTGGGCCACCAGTAAAGAGCCTAATGCAATTGGTGGCAAACCCGCAACTGAGCAGGAGGCGAGAGGGTGGGCGGGGGCTCAGACTCGGCGTGTTGCTCCGCAGCGCTGCATCGAACGCTCGTCCGCTTCCTCCCGTGGAGCGCATCGACACTACTCCGCGATCGCATTCACAATGGCCGGAGATAGGCTTATTTTTTTAGCAGGCACCAATATTTGAATCTTGCGAGAGCCTCTTTCCCACGCCCTGTCAACTTCTCCCCCACCTACAGCAGCTCTTGGAGCCGTAAACACGGGGACAGGCCTATGTGCCCCAAGCTGCCCTTTCTCAAGCAGAACATGCCAATTCATGCTGCGCTGCAAAAATGAAGCTCTAGTTTCCACTTCTGACTAGCTCCCGACACCGACTCAAGTAAAATACGCAGACGCGAAGACCACGCTGGCGACTGCGCTGATTGCCAGCAGTGGGCCTGCAGGCACGGCTTTCTTGGTGGCAAAAAGCCGAATTCCTGCTCCAGACATGCATGGCACTGGCCGCGGAATAAATAAGCAGTTCCGAAAAATTCCTGCTGTTAACAAACAGTTTACGAGCTGTGCAATCAGACATGTAATGGAAAAGCTGCTCGGTGGGGGTTTGAAGGCGCAGTTGCCTCGTACCAAAGAGCGCGGCAAACAGGAGAGACGAGCCAAACCCCAGGGCCTGTCCGAGAGTCTCAGTGTCCGGGTTCTGCAGAAGGAAGTACGTCTGCAAGGAGCCCATGCACCAAACTCAGCATCCCTCCTTCTGCAGAGGATGCGACCCACATTTCCAGCACAACACTGGAGCCCACACTCCCTCTCTCATCAAACCAGCAAAGGTAGGAATTTACGCTGATTTGAGAATGGCAATCAGTAATAGCCACTTTCTCACTAAAGCAAGAGCTATCATGACGCACGCATCCTCGCATGTCAAGAGAAGAACACTCCAGGAGCTCCACCTAAAGCAGCAACCCACAATTCCATCACCATAGCTTTCAGAAAAACGACTCAAAAGGGTATGCCCCGGAAATCATGTTATTGCAAAAATATAACGGCGGAGCGCCTCCTATCTTCACGCGGAGGAGAGGCAGCGCGGGAGACTGACAGCTGCGAGGAGGGCCCCTCCCGTGAGGCCGCCGCTCAAGGAGCCCTTGCTGCCTGTGCGCAGATCTGCCGCACCCACAACAATAAGAGAATCGGTTACTGGTTTCTACAAAAAATGTTTGTTTGTTTTAGCTAGGGGAAACATTTTTCAAAATGTATGCAAACAAAAATGCCTTCCAAAAAAAAGGTGCCTTGTACCATTGTTGCTAATGTGCAGTGGACATTATTCCAGGGGCAAGGATTGGGTGCTCTCTGGTAGGCAAATGTAAGCAGCAACAGCACACTTAAGCGTATTGCACACTCAAAGACGAGGAGCCGAATGAGATCGAGAAATGTCCTTCATGCTGTGATGACTCTCAAGCAAACTATTGGACAGGCACTGAAATGCAAAGTCTCAGTGGTTCCAAAGGAGAGGAGTCATTGTTGCGGCAGACATGAACTTCAAGACTCGGCCCACAAACGCAGCCGGGCTTCACTAAAATGCCCTTGAAAAAATTCAGAAAAATAGTTCCATGAAGCGGATCAATATTACTGCTTCATTCATGCCTCTGGAATGACGCTCAGATAAGTAAGCACGAATCACAAAAGCATCCTACATCCCAAAAAAAAAACATACAAAAATAGGTTGGCATCCAGAAGACGAAAGGCAAGAGCAGGGGTAGACAACGGCAAGCAAGGACAGACAAAATAATAAAAAAACAGCCGCAAATGCAGCACAAAGGCCTCGCAATTTTCTCACTTTAAGCAATCATTTTCACGACATCAAATATAAGCGAATAAAAGTTCTTGAACATGACTGACATGCGAATAGCCCTCCACCAAAAAGTGCAGCTCCATACACAGCTGCCGTCGCGTCCACGTACTCCCCTAAAGCTGCACGGCAAACGCCATGAATGCCTCTGCTTCTACCTCTCC
Organism: Zygnema circumcarinatum; assembly: GCA_037447605.1. Lineage (NCBI taxonomy): Eukaryota > Viridiplantae > Streptophyta > Zygnematophyceae > Zygnematales > Zygnemataceae > Zygnema > Zygnema circumcarinatum. The sequence continues at coordinate 8,570,233 of CM074804.1, forward strand.
TCCTCTCCTGGTAATTCAACCCCCCGCAGCTGCGCCGCCTGAAAGAGGGCGACACCTCCGAGGCAGCGCAGGAGAGGTCCGAGCAGTTCCAGTCAGGTCGGCCGCAGAGCGCTTGGCCAAAGCACAGAGGAACAGCCGCGGCAGGCACGTGCCGCGCAGAGGCGGCGCGCTGAGAGAAGACAGCAGGCGACGCCGGGCAGAGGGAGGAGGCGGCCATGGCTGCGAGCGGGCCCAGCGCGTGTCCGAGGGCCTCGCCTCGCCGCGGGTTGCTCGGAGGGAGGGCCCGCCGCGCTTCCATGCGCGGCCGAACTAGCCGCTCCATGCAGCGCCCGGCGAGACGAGCTCTATGACTGTCGTTCCGCACTACGTTGGTTTACACGTGGCACGCATCCTGCCCGACACGTATCCAATCGTACGGCACGGACGAGGGGGTACGAACGGCCTAGACAGCCAGCCGAGGCGGCGGGGGGCCGTACCAATCGTACGATTGAGTGCACAGTGGACAGAGCAAGCAGAGCAGCAGGCAGCGGGAGGGGGAGTGGGAGAGAGGCAGGGAGAGGAAGGGAGGGAGGGAGAGGGGCGAGCTGCCGCCCGGGGCAGGGCACGGCAGGGCGGGGCAGGGCACGGGCGGGGCGGGGCGGGGGCAACTCGGAGCGACTGCACGGAATTGAATTGGTCCCGCTCGCCGACTGAGCCTGGCTGTTGTCCGTCACTCTCAGCTGCTCTTAGAACGTCTCTTTCCTTATTTTTATCTCACTACAAAATATTCATTGGTTCAAATAGGTTTCTAATGTTCAAGCTTGCAAAATCTGGAGAACTGCGACAGCTTTCGTGCAACTCTTCCCTCCGACTTTATTTCTAATCATGTTAAACCTTTCTGAACCTTTGCTTCGCTGCGTCATCCATCCCTGAGCTCTTGCTATCCTTGGCGAGTTCCATTCGCTCGAACTCGCGGAACTGAGTTTACCGAACTCTTTTGGAGAAAGTTCTCCTTCGTTTCTGAATTTTATAGGTTTCAATGGTTTCTGAGGCTTCTGCGCATTCATCAAGCGATATTGATAAGGGGGGAGGTGATCAGCTTCAAATGAAGGTGGCGTATTGCCAGCCTGCTGCTGCAGCAGCTGATTTGAGAGCTGGCGACGCGCCAGCTAGCAGCGCTCTTTCATATGCCGAACAAGCAACTCCTTTTGTAGCCGCTCAGGAAGTGAAGGCGCCTGCAAGCGCGGTGCTCTCTATTTGCAAGTCATTGATTGCCGGTGGAGTCGCAGGGGGCGTGTAAGTTTCCTGCCTCTTCGTTTGGAGGGCCCAATGCTGATAGGGGATAAGCGCTAAAACTGCTCTGCGGTTGCTTTGATGAATGCCAGATTCGTGCCTTTCAGGTACTTCACTATTCTGCGTGCGCTTAGCTCCTAAACCTGTACAATATCCTTGAGCAAAATCCATTCTTTGCTGTAAGCTGATTAGAGGAACATCATCATAACTCGAATGACCCTGCGGTGGCCTGGCGATGTACAGATCTCGTTCAGCTGTTGCACCTTTGGAGAGGTTGAAGATTCTGCTTCAGGTAAAGGCAGGCTTTTTTTACTGCAAGAAATTAAGGCAGCAACGTTGGCTGCTTCACCATTCCAGAGAGCAGCTCATTGAGATTTAGTGAACCTATAGATACGTCCTCTGTTCCTACAACAGATGTGTTGCTGCGGGCCGCTGCAGGTTCAGAATGCGCACAATGCCAAATACACCGGCACGATTCAAGGCTTGAGATACATATGGGCGCATGAAGGCATTCGCGGTTTTTTCAAAGGCAATGGCACTAATTGCGCCCGCATTATTCCAAACTCTGCTGTGAAGTTTTACAGTTATGAGCAGGCTGCAAAGTAAGTTTGCGTGGTTAAGCATCAATCGTCTCTAGCTAGTATTTGATGCGCAGTAAGGATGCGGCCTCAGTTGTTGCTCAGAAGACGATGAGAGTTTGGGCAACCCTTCTATTGAATGCAAGAGTGGCACACCGTTTCTAAGGTGTAGGTGTGTGTGGGGCTTCTCTGCAGTGGCATCCTGTGGCTTCACCGACAGCGGAGTAACAATCCAGGTGTGTACGAGTGTCTGGCCTTTGTCTTTTCTGTTAGGACTTTCTCAGTCCTGCATTTGAAACTAGTGGTTCTTTGAATAATACGGACCCTCAAAGTTGGTCAGATTCGACGCATTACAAGGAAAATGTTGGTTTTCGCTCCTTTCCCTTTTTCGCTTTTTCTTTTTTCTTCCCTTTTGTTCAAAAGATTTGAAGCAGTGTAACTGGATGCTTTTATTCTCTTGATGTAAAGTGATTTTTTCTTGGTTATCCTCGGTAAACGTAAACTTTTGAGGAGTTTAACTTCCTGTAGTGATCCCTGTATCACTTCACAGATGCCGAGCTCACGCCATTTTTACGGCTTTGCGCGGGTGCTACCGCGGGAATCATTGCAATGTCTGCAACATATCCAATGGATATGGTTCGGGGGAGGCTCACTGTCCAAGTAAGTACCCTTGCCCTGAGAACTCTGCGTGTCTTGTCAAGGCATCTGCGTCCTTCGCCCTCCTTCCAAAGCCCATTGGCTTGTGCAGGCACGTCAGCGCGCAGCTGAGGTCAGAAAGCCACTTCGTGCCTCACAACGCACAAGCCTCATCACTCAGAGACTTGGACTGCTCTGTGCAAAGCCGAGTGATGAGGACCCTTTGCACCTGCGGTCGTGGTATCGTGGTGTTGAGCAACTAAATTGGAGTGCTCAGCTCCGTGTTCGACACCTTGCTGCAATATCCTGCGCTTGAGCCACCAGAAACACGCATGCCAACTGTAACGATACGGCAAAAAGTGCTCCTCGTTTACTGTGAAATCGAAATGTGCAGACACGGTTTGATCAAACCAATGATTAGCTGCAGCCCTTCACAGTCTTACTCAGTTTTTGCAGTCTTCACTGGGTAATATACTTTTTTTGCGCATCCGGTTTCTTAAGAGATAGTACATGCTTTCATGTACGAAGCTCTTTCCTGCAGCTACTGTTGGCAGCCTCATCAGTCGTATGTGGCTAAATCTTGCTGCTATCGAATAGGCTTTCTATACTTTTTGGAACTAGTGGTCTATTCAAGTCCCTCACTTACTCGAGCTTGCGTTGCCGTGATGCAGAATGCAGACTCCCCTCATCAATATAGGGGAATGTTGCATGCGATGACCACTGTTGTCCGTGAGGAGGGCCCCAGGGCCCTGTACAGAGGCTGGGTACCATCTGTCATCGGTGTGGTGAGTTACCCTGTACTGTAGGCCAAGCTGTGCTGCGCTTGTTGCATGTTGACGGAGCATCGGTTACAATTCCAGACTGAGTGACGAGCATTGAAGGATCACTTATCGGGTCATGGTTTTGGTTAAAACAGCTAACTTAATCAATTGGAAATATTATGCTATCTCTGGCAACCTAATTGAGTTGGTCACTTTGCAGTACGCTTTACTTAGAAGCGTTCATGTGCACCCATTGCATTGTGCTTGTGTGCAGGTTCCATATGTGGGCCTCAACTTCGCGGTCTATGAAACGCTGAAAGACTGGGTGTACAAGAGGCAGCCCGTGGGAGAGCAGGCAGAGCTGTCGGTGATGACGAAGCTGGCCTGCGGAGCGGCGGCGGGCACAGTGGGCCAGACTGTGGCCTATCCCCTGGATGTGGTTCGCAGACGCCTGCAGATGGTGGGCTGGAAAAGTGCCGCTCCCGCGCTGACTCCGGAGGGCAGCTTCCAGGCGTCTCCGCAGTACACAGGGATGCTGGACTGCTTTGCAAAGACGGTGAAACAGGAAGGCGTTCCGGCTCTGTACAAGGGACTGGTGCCCAACTGTGTCAAGGTGCGCCTCTCTCTCTCGGCGCTGCCAAGTTCGCGCCTGTCCCAAGCGTATGCATACTCCAAAGCCTGCCTGATGAGTGCCCGACCCTGCCTGATGATGGGCGCGGGGTTGCAGGTGGTCCCATCCATCGCCATCGCGTTTGTGACATACGAGGTCATGCGGGACATGCTTGGAGTGGAGATTAGAATATCCGATTAGCCCATTATTGGCTCGGGCCACGCGGGAAGAGGCGTGGCCTGGAAGCTTTTTTTCATTTGCAGCCATTCTGCTGCGGACTTGGAAGGTTGTCTGCTGTTGTACACAAGTGAAGCGCCTTGGTTTCAGGGCGTGAGAATGCGCATCTGCGTGGCATGCAGTCGGAAGGACTCCCCTCGTGCGTTCACTGGTCTGCTTGTCAGGCTAAAGCGGCATGCTGCTGTGCTTGGATTGTGGTCGGGCCACGGCTTCCCCGCACAGCACAATGCGCACCTGCCTCTTTGTCTCCAGCCCTGTCCGCGGCAGCCAATGACGGGTCGAACAAAGATGAGGGTTCGGTGATGAGGATAACATCACTTCATTCTTTCCTGCAGGCGGAGGAATGACCGCGACCGGGTTGCTTCCATACATGTGCCATTGTTAGAAGACGTGTCTGCACAAATCACAATTCTACAAGTTTTGCGTTTCCGAATTATGCAAACTCAGAGTTTACATTTTGTACAGACTGTGCTTCAGAGATCAGACTAAGGAAAAACAAGCTATCCAATGGAACTTCTTTGATGCCATTTACGCAATTTTGCTGCTGTCCGAGCCACGAAATGACACCGCTATCAGGGCATTCTCGGCCCCTTCACGGGATGCCTTCCTCCGTGGACGGCAACGGCGCGGGGCGCCATTGCGGTGCGCCCACGCCGTCCATGAGCATGATGCCCCTCTCTGCGAGGGCCTTACGAATGTCGTCCGACCGCTCCCACTGCTTCGCCTCCCGTGCGGCCGCCCTCTCCTTCACGAACGCGTCCAGCTGCTCCTCACTCAGCTCCGCTCGCTTCAGCGCAAGCGTCCTCAGCTCTTGCAATATCTGCGTCCTCACACACACTCAGACACTGACTCTGTGAGACCAGGCACTTCTACCTCTCTTTCAACACGGGTATGTGAAAGCTCAGGAGGGTTGCCATCCTCGACGGACCCAAACCACACATGAAAGTCAGTGGGCGGCGGGAAAGATACCTCGAGGCATCCGTCAGTGGGCAGTCCGAGAACAGAAAGTATTTCCAACACCGCCTCATGAAGTGCTCGTAACGATGCTAAACGTGACTTGTCTTTCCTACCCTGCACAGTAACCCATCCCCCAAGTAAATGATAGGAGTTGAAATCGACCTTTTTTGAGGTGTCGGAAGGGTGGAAGACGGAATAGCGCAGGGTGGTTTATTCCAGCACCTGTCAAGCGCGTCGAGCCAACTCGTCCCACCTTCTTTGTGTGGATGAGGTCGTTCATTGCCTTCAACGGCTCGGAAAACGCTGCCACTGCTAACGATGTGTGCAGATCATCAGCCATGGATTCTCTGAAGGCCCTCCTTAGCTCCTCCGCTATTTGCGAAGCTTCCTTGCCTGGAGGGCCATCCGTTCCTCTTGCGTCTCCAAAAAGGACATCGCAGTCCCCTAAAACCTGACAGACCCGGCCCTTTCCACAAAAGTGAACGGTTCAGATACGCCGAAGATGCAGACTTCAAAGATGTGTACTGCTCCGTGTACAGTGCAATGGAGAAGCCCAACTGCACAATACCTGGTAGAGATAGTATATCCGATCAGAAGCCTGCTCGAGCTGGCGCTGAGAATAGTTTATTGGCGAACGGTACTGTGTGCCTAAGAGGAACCACCGCAATGCCGTCGGATGATACGTTTCCAATACCTGTCAGAACCGTTCCACGAAACTAAGGGCCTCATTAGACATTCATGTGCAGAAATGCTGTCACTCTGAGGAGAAGAAAACAGAGAGCGGGACCCACAACTGAAGTCACCTTCAGTCTCCTTCACCTCTCCTTAGGCTCACCTGTCTTATGGTGAAGAAGTTTCCCAGCGATTTTGACATTTTCTCCTTGTCCACGTTAACAAATCCGTTATGCAACCAATAGCTGACATTGCTGCTGCTGCATGCCGCGCGGCTTTGCGCCAGCTCATTCTCATGGTGAGGGAAAACCAGATCTCTCCCTCCCCCGTGAATGTCAAAAGAGTGCGACAGATGGCGCGCACTCATCGCGCTGCATTCAATGTGCCATCCGGGCCGCCCTCGGCCCCACGGGCTCACCCACGAGACCTCCCCCGGCTTCGCACTCTGCGCAGCAAGTTTTGTCCCAAACTGAATGGAGCGAACATGCCCAAAACGACGATCCACTCATCCGAACACCCGTGTCCTATGATGATGACAAAATGTAGAATTACTCGAGATGGAGATGGAGATGGAGATGGAAATCTGTAAAAACAGGTGTTTCTGAACAAAGCATTCTTCATAGCTGTTTCAAAACATGCCACATTAAGAACTACATTCGTAGCCATTGAACATATAGAGCCAATCAGAACGGAGGAAACCTTCCAGAGCACAAAATCGAACGGATTCCGCTTGCGTTCATCCACAGCGACCCGCTCTCCTGCGCGGTTTTCGTCCAGCTTGCGCCCAGATAGCTCTCCATACTCAGAATATTTGTCGACAGAAAAATAAACATCTCCGCCCTCTACCGCATAGCCATAGCCATTATCGATTATCTGCAAACGCAGGCAGCCTCAGTTTCAATGAGTTGAACTGAAAAGGCTTATATTTCATTAGCTGAGAATAACAACCACATGAGAAACTGAAGCAGCAGTAAAGCTCAAAGGCCCATGGAAACTTAAAAGAGACGAGAAGAGAAGAGGAGAGTCAACCTTGTCAATCATAGCAACGATTTCGTTGATATGAGTCGATACGCGCGGCTCAATAGTGGGAGGAAGGCAGTGCAACAGCGCCATGTCCACTTGGAACTCCTCACAGAACCGCTGACTAAGTACAAGAGGGTCTTCCCCAAGCTCAGCAGCTCTATTGATGATCTGCACTAGACGAACCCCGAGTCCTTCCCAAATAGCATCACATGCACATACACGAAATCCCCGAGAAATTGAAGTCCAAAATGAAATTGACGGCCAGCCATATTCATGTAAGAAACCCTAACCACCCTAAAAACCAATGACAGCTTCAGTGACCCTCCAAAGCACATCAAGGGGCCTTGCTTATTTGACGCGACACAAAAGTCGCTCACTGGTCGCGTTTAGCACACAACGGCGTGCGATGACCAATCAACGCAGAGCACAGCATGCTTCATGGCCGCATCTGGTGCCCAGCAACAGAGGGCTCTCCCGAGTTGCTCTCAAGCCGCTTACCTTATCGTCAACGTCCGTGAAATTGCGCACATATGTCACCTCGTAACCAAGGTGACGAAGATAACTGCCACCTTCAGCAACATAGAATTCAAATTATGTACATTACGTCACGCCACAGTCGACCCACTTGGACTGCACAAATTCGGAAAGCATGTGCAAAGCCTAGGGCTTGCAAGCTTTAACTTATAAGAAATTTGCTTAAATTAGAAAAGAGCTGAGTAGGGAAGCAAATGTCAAACTGAAGATAATAGTGTCAGCATTGTTCACAGAAACTGATAAAATGCTAGATTAAACTTTCTAATGCCCCAACAACTAACGGTTTGACCACTCACCGGTACAAAACGTCAAATGCGACATAAACCCGAGCGTGGCCAATATGGCTGTAGTCGTATGCCGTCACTCCACAGACGTACATTCCCACCTTGCCTTCAACTTTGGGACGAAAAACCTCTTTTTGCCGACTCATGGTGTTGTACAAGCAGAGCTGCGGCGCCAAGGATGACGCTTCTGCGCCATCCTCAGTGGCATCGTCTCGACGGGGGGCCGCGGACTGACCCGACTTCGCTGTATCTGCCACGGCGCTGAGCGCCGCTGCCACCATGGCCCGACTGCAGCAAGACCCCTCAGCGCCGAAAGCGGCTGCACGGCTCACAGTCTCTCTCACTATCAAACGAGCTGCGGATGGGATAGGCAAAATCGTTTGAGAAAAAACAAGGGGCCGACGAAAGAGAGACGAGCCACGACAGAACGAAGACTCAGTGCCTGCCAAGCCCCCCTGCTTCCCAACCTGCGGAAGTTGCTGGCTTCCATGAATGGCCATTGCGGAAGAACAGAGCGGAGGCAGCGGAAGCGAGTACGGGTGCTGCGCCGAGGAGGAGGGCCCTCGGGCACCAGCACCATGGCAGAGGGCGGCGATGCCGTTGACGCGGCGCAGGGAGGTCGCCATGGCGGTGGACGCCATAGCTCTCGCGCTCTGACCTCGGCCCCGCCCCCGCGCCGCTTCTAGGGCTGACGTGGTGGCCCTTCCAAGTCCGCGCAGTCAGCGACGGAACTGAGCTCAAGGAGCAGCTTCGCGTGACGTCATGGACGTGTCGGCACGTACTTGCGGCGACCGGTCGCTCACGCGGCGCCGAGGGCGGGCGCCACGTGGCGCATCGGCCACGTGGCGGGTCAGGAGTGGCCGGAGGGCGGTCCTGCGGGGCGGGCGGCCATGGCGGGCGGCCATGGCGGGCGGACGGCGCCTCCCTCTCCCTCTCCGCCCGCCGGCCGCCATGGCCTCGCCCCCGCGCAGGGCCCCTCCCGCCGCACGCGGGCCGCCTGCCGCCTGACGCGGGGCTGGAGCCGAGCCGAGCCGTTGGTCCTGGAGGGAGGGACGACCGGGACCGGGACTGGGACTGAAGGAGGAGGAGGAGGTGCGCTTCGCCGCGAGGCGTGTGGTGCCGTCCGTTTGCTTCGCGATGGGCTGCATGGGCTCGAAGGCGCAGGATAGCGAAGGTATGGCCCGCTAAGTTCAAGCTCCGTGTCGAGTTCTTCAGAGTAGGTGCAGTCTTCAGTAGATGGAGCCTTGTTTTGCGTGCTTGAATCAAGGGGGTGACAAGCAGACGGGCCCGGGATGAGGTCTTCACCTGCAGCTTTGGGAGTGTGGTCTGCAGAGCGAGTGAAGAGTGTTTGAAGGAGTATGGTCTGGGTGTAGGTAGGAGCCGATGTTGAGTTGTTCCTGGAGCCCTTCTTCTTTGCAGGACGTTATATCTTGAATAAAGAGCGTTCTTCGCTTCAGGGATTTCAGCTTTCGTTTCTTTTTCATTTGGTTTTTCTGTTTCACTCCTTACGCAGCATCAGGGAAGGGCCCTGAAGATTTCGCAGGACGCAACCCGATTAGTCACACGAGGAAGTTGAGGAAGCCGAAGCCATGGAAGCATCCTTCGCCCATCACCAAGTCGCAGCTGAAAGCGATGCGCGATGAATTTTGGGACACGGCTCCTCACTATGGCGGGAGGCGAGGTGGGCGGCCTCTGTTTGCCTAACTCGTGTCTTTAAAGCATTAGTGCTGAGGGGCATGGTCGCTTGAAAGCGCCTTTTTGAGGACGCCGCTGAGGGTACTCTATTCGACCCGGACGGCTTGGTGCTTTTTTTTCTGACATCGCGAGCGAGGGACTTTTCTGCTATTACTGGAGGCAGTTGTTTGCGGCTCGAATTTCCTGAAATAACAGGCCGCTGCAGTAGCTGTCTGCAGAGATTTGGGATGCCCTCAGGGCTGCTGCAGAGGCGGATTTGAGTTTAGCCCAAGCGATTGTTGAGGGAGCAGGCATCATCGTAGCCAGCGATGACCTGTCAACCTGTTACGATGAAAGAGGTGAGCTGTGAGAGCTTCTCGCTCGCATGATTTTGTGCGTGTCGATCGGCTTCTGTATCTGTTTGTGGTCCACTTTGGTGTTCTCTAGCAAGGGCACAGTCCTTGTTGGCCTTGTGCAACAAGCTCTGAAAAGGGTTGCTCTGGCAGAATGAAAGTTTCCACACTCCCTCCCTGCATGCAGACATGCGTTGTCCTGTACTTCTCTCAAGCTCCGCTCCCTTCCCTCCACCAGGACATCCATGGCCCTTGGTCTGACCTCCCTTCCAGTGAAAGTCAGCAGTCCTGTTCTTCTTGTGTGTGGCGTTACCAAAGCATGCCCTTTTCTTCCGCTGATATTGTTGTCCTTCTTCTCCTTTCAGGCGCGAAATACGATTTACCGCAATATGTCCTAAGCGAACCGACGAACCTGAAAGATGAGTGAGGATATTTAGCCATTTCTCTGTGCAACTATTGATGCACGGAGAAGTAAGAGGGGGAGTGGGAATGAGACATGGAGGACGGGGGCTTCACTTGAAAAAGAAATATAGATCTCGGGAATCGTCCAGGATATCTTTAGTCAACTTTAATTTCAGTTACAGATTAAGGCATGTGGGTACCATATTTTGCTTTTGCTTTTGCTTAAAAGTTTTCGGGGCTGGCGTAATTATAGGAAGGAAAAGGGTGTTAATGGGAATCTTTATTCTTTCGTTCTTGAAGACCATCTTAAGATTCGGATGGTGCTGAAGGATGCCATGCAGCGGGGGGGGCACTTGCTCGGGCCCTCAGGGGCAGTAGGTCTGACATAAACCGGCAGCGCTTGAAACGCGAGGGTGGAGGGCAAGGTCCTGCCGCTCCAGCTCAAAATTAATAAAGCACTTTGCATCTTCTTTGAGTTGGGTCCACCATGTGGCGTGCTGGGTTGGGGTTGGGGGGGGGGGGGGGGTACGTGATCTATAACTCTTGATCGTGAGCTGAGTGAAGCAGACGCGGCCTCTACGACTTCCCGCAAGTATTTGAGAGCGCGGCCTCTCGCCTTGGGCTGTGCCCCTGTCACCTGGCCAGCCAGCCCACCTGCCAGCCGGGTGCATGTGCTTTCTCTTCCAAGCAGGCGTCAGGAAGTTCGCGACGCTCTTCTTTCTGCACGTCGCGCAGCAGCACGAGCATCGCCATGCTTCTGAGAGCTTGCAGCGCGCACAGCGGCAGCCCCACTGCCAGTCCCTCTCCCTGCAGTGCACGCCTCTCGCTGACTCCCGAGGTGTGTGGAGCAGCCTCACATTGAGACAGGGTGACCCAATGCTGGTAATGGCACATTGCATTCATTCAAACAGACCCCCACGCAAACGAAATGGCGAAGTTCGTCTGCTTAGACACACTGGTACCTGAAACGCATTGCGTGCATACAGAGAGACTGCAGAAGGAGAAGCGCACAGAAAGAGGACGGAATGAAAATGACCACTAGCTCAGGCACTCACATTAATCAACACAGAGGAAGGGTTCGGCATTCGGGATTGGAATTTTGTAAATGACATGGTCATGTTTGACAGCTGTCACCCTCTCTCCTATTCCCACCCTCCCTCCCCCCCCTACCAGCAGAACATATCCAGGGTGCATAGGGAAAGAGTGGTCACGCATCCGATTCTTCCTCGCGATGATCAAACGATCCAGCAGACGCTACTTCTGCTAGCACATGAAGGCGAAGAGGGCATCGCACATGTTCCCTCGTTGTCACCATCCTCGAGCAGTGCATTTGCCGGTCAATGTCTTGGCATCCAGTCATCGGCTTCCGAAATGGAGAAACAAAATGGATCGCGAAATATCTGCACAGGCCCACAAATTTGAATGCCTTCAAGCGTCGTAAAGTTTAAAATGAATGGCAATGGCTCTGCAGCTTGCAGCCCGACCAAGTACGGTTCTATCATGTTTATTCAAGCAGCCAACACAAGTTATGGGGCTGAGATGGCAGGGAAGGACGGCCGAGGGGTGTGGTGGGTGTAGAATAGAACAAAATCTTGAGCATTTCAAACCTCCAACTCAGCAAACAAATAACTTGATTGGGAGGAAGAATCGGTGCGAGCTGCGAGTGTATGCTTACTGAACTGAGGTCGCCCCTCACCTGCAGCTTCAACTTGCTCTGTCCATGTCTCCCCAGTTGACCGGCGTAGAATGTGGCATAAGCCCCCGTAAGTGCGTATGCTTGAAGTTGCCCCAAATCCAAACGGTAACAGAGTGATACGACAGGCTAAAAAATGGCTACCTATACGTGTTTGTACTCGTCACTAGGACAAGGAGGGAGGGTGTCGCTTCACCTAAACTGGAGTCAACGAAACACTGCAGTTCTTTGCTGGCTGCTTGCTTGTCGTCTGGTTCCGGACTTCACGAATTTATGCATTCCTTTCCTAGAACTGATGGAAACGGGCCCTTCCAGGAGATCTGGACTTAACCTGGGCCCTTCACCATACTCAACTTCCAATCTTTCTCTGAATTTGTCGTCGCTGCAGTCCAGAAGCCACTTCAAGCTTGCCTTATTCCCTACTGCTCCTGCTTCTTCAAACCGCGCTTGCAACTTATCAAGTGCTATAAGTAAAGAGTCGGGATAATCCGCAATCTCACTAAATTCCCTGCCAAGTTCCTGAACAAGATATTCTAAACGAGGACGGATTGTTTCGGAAATATTTGAACCAAGTAGCTGCGGACAATTGCGGATCAATTCACCAGCTTGTTGTCCAGAGAATCCATAATTCAAAAAGAAGTCAATTTTCTGATCAGCTTTGGATTTATTGATGACTAAAATCTGAGGGAGCTTCAGAATGAGCGCAGGCATCTCTTCTACAGAGAAACCAAATCTTTTTGTTAGCCAGGCTCTGACAGGCGTCAATCTTTCCTTAATTCGAAGCCCTAAGACATCTGGGTATCGGCAAATAATTTCCCCTACATCCTCCCTCTGCACACCAATCTCTAGTAACTCCTCCACAGATCTCTGCATTTGATCTTCAAGCGAAAACTGCAAAACGAAGGGATGCTTTTCAATTATCTGTGCCAATTTCTGTTTGCCGACGCCAAAACTGAGGAGAAAATCCATCTTTGGTTTCAAGTTGTTCGCTACTCGCATACCGAGGACTTCAGGTTGCGCAGTAATTACGTCTCCAACTGCACGGGGGTCCACCCCTAAGCTGACCAAATATGCAATACTCGTACTCATGGTACCTTCAAGCCTAAAACCCAAAATTTGCGGATAACGCACAAGTATTTTCTCGAGGTTCTTCCTTAGGATCCCCATTCCTTGAAGGTAATCAATGATCGGTTCCAAGTCAATCTTAACGCTGAAATAGAGCACCCTGGGGTACTTCTGTATGAGCTTCGGGAGTGATGCTCGGCCAATTGGAATGCCCTCTAAGTAATCCAAAACAGGGATGAAGTTTCTGCTTACACTGCAGCCTGCAAGAGGAGGAAACTCATTGATCAACTCTGCGGGGTTCAAGCCGAGAATGCGGAGAAACTCCAGACGCTCCCTCATGATATCCACATCCTCCGGTAGCGCCACTTCGCTGATGAGGTCAACATCCACGCCCTGCTCTTTCAAGAAGTTGAGCACCACATGCCTCTCCGGACTCGCTTCAGACTTGGCAGATGCATCCGGATCGCTGCATGCCTTGGGACTCACAAATCCTCTTTTCTGAATTCTCCTGCCGCCCATTTTCAACTCCCATCCTTTCCGAGGCAGCGAGTTCATACGGCCTATGTTGTGCGAGATGTTGCGCAGTGCCAACTTTTGTTGTTTAAACGCAGCACTGTGCATAGAGGAGAATTCCGAAATTGGGCTAGTTCGCCAACTACTACAGAAATTTGGACCAGGAAATTCCTTTATTGGGCTGACATTCCACTTCCAGATTCCAGCACATGGGAGTAGGCGCCGCGCCGCCATGGCCCTGCCAGAGGCGGGAAGGAGGCGGCACTCGCAGAGAAGCCTTCCGAGGATGGCCGACATAGCCGAGGCTGCCTGATACGGCTTCAGAGAACCGCCGCAAGGACGAGCACGGACGAGACGCCGCCGCTGCCGATTGCGGCTGCCGAACCGCCGACCGCCACCGCCACCGCCGCCATGGCTACTCTCCTCCCTTTCTTGTCCCCCTCCCTCGTCTCGGACAGAGCACCATGTACGGGAATCATCCGTACAACCCTCGCTCTGTACAGTACTATGTACGCACCGTATGAAAGAAGGGTGTGCGCGAATCGGCGGTTGCGGGAGGGAGGGAGAGAGAGTGGTGCGCGGAGTGGCCACTCGCTTCCTCTCTCTCTCTCTCTCACTCGGGCTGCAGAGAGGTGAGGAGAGGGAGGAGAGGCAACAATGCACGCCATGGCGTCAGGCAGAGGGCGCGCACTTAGAAGGTCGCACTCCGCTGGGAGAGGGGGGGGAGGGGGGCAAGCAGCAGCAGGCGAGTCCTTTTCGTTCACTCCCTCAGCGGTTGAAAATAACACATGCAAAGTTTGTACGCGTTACAAGAATTCCGTGTGGCAAATCCAGTGAAAGAATTTGACGCTCTGTAACAATTAAAATAATTTGGCTACTCTAATATTGATATGTATGGAGTTGCATTCCTAACTTGTGACAAAATTGGCTTCCGAGCCTGACGTCCAGGCTCGCTGAGCTCATGCGCTACCCGTTGACCAGCGCGGCAGCTTGTGACTTGTCCGCCAAAGCGTCCACTGCTCCGCCATGGCCCCCTCTTCCCGCGGCTGCCCCGCCTCCTGCCTGCACCGCACTCCACGCCTTGCCTCCATAGTCGACCGCTTCGTCCAACCCAATAGCCCCTCCGTTTTCCACAGTGGAGTTCACGGGGTGCACCCCTCGGGCCTCGCAGCCGCACCCATCACCGCTGGCTGCTCCGCTCGCCTCCCGGCCGCCTCCATGGCGGGGTTCAGAGCCCGCCGCTTCCTGCACCGCGGGCGGCGCTGCAGCAGCGTCCCCGGAAGGCGGCGCCGCGGCCCTTTTCTCGGGCGGGTCGGGGAGAGGGCGAAGGGAAGGGTCTGCGCGGTTCCTCTCCGCCATTTCCAGCACAAGCTCCCTCAGCCACTGCGTTGTGATCTTGACCTCTTTGTTCAGCCTCTCTCTTATGTCCTGGTGGACTCGGAACCAACAGCCGAGCAGCTTGTGGACGTGCGCCCGAACCATGCGAGGTGGAACCGGATGCTTGTCGACCAAGTCCAAATACTCCAACATCAGGGATATCTGGTCGGGCTTTCCGGGCCCACCGTTCTCCTCTTCACCTCCCCCACTTCTGGGCATTCGAAAGCCACCGAACAGGGCCGGATTTTCCAGCAACGATTCCGCTGACATTACCCCGTCTACCCCCGTCTCGCGCATGCAGTCCTCCGCGTCCTCGAGCCAGCGCACGTTGCCATTGGCCAGGACGGGGATCTGCAGAGCCTCCTTGACGGCGCGGATGATGGTCCAGTCGGCACGTGTCGCCTTCTGGTTCTTCTGGTCGCGCGTGCGGCCGTGCACCGCCAGCAGCGAGCAGCCGGCCTCCTCCAGCATCAGGGCATACGCCAACGTCTCCTCGCGGGTCGGAAACACGCGGATCTTGCAGCTCACAGGGACCGGCAGATTATCGGCTAACTCTCGCACGAGGGAGCGGACTAGAGGGAGATTGTCCATTAGAAAGGAACCATAGTAACCACGTTTGGCTATCCGTTGAGGACATCTGGTGCACGGGAAGGGGAAAGCAGGCAGCTTCAACATGTCAGCGTGAAGTTATCGTCTGGATGCAACCATTCTAACCCAAAAGCAAATGTGCAACTCATTGCCCTGAACCACTAGTCAGAGCAGTGACTCCGTTTCGACAGCTCCAGATAATGCATGCCCACTTCGTTGCCAATTGACGGAGTTTTTAGAGAACACAAAGCATCCCTCTGCTTTGAAGGTATCCCAAGCGCAGGTCAGAGCCTTCTCACCCCAAATTGATATCCACATAATCTGCGAACGGTGCTACAAGCTTTCCGGCTGCCAGCAAGGTTTCGGGGTTGTTGCCGCAAAATTGCACAAAAAGCGGGCGATCCTCCTGCAGCACGGCATGCATGAGGTTTAGGAGCCCGGCCCTTCCAAAAAAAGGAACGCGCCTTATGTTGGACATTCTGAAACAGGGTATGAAATCACGGAGGGAGAAAAAAGAGGCCCGGACGAAAATTCCCACGATGCTTCATAGCTTGCATTGGTCACCCCGTAACCCAGAGTACAGCAAATAGTCGCAAATTCTGCTAATTTTTCGGTGTACCGGTCAGATAGCTTCCCAATTAGAAACTGGCTCCAAGCAGCAAAGGTCACTCCGCTAAAACAAAACCCCATTAAAAGGTTTAAAAGTGGGTTCTACCCACCTCGCAAGTTGTGAATTCCCGGCGATACTTGGGGTCTTCTGCATAGAGTCGGCTGTGAAGCATGGGCGTGTAGGCCGCGTCTGCGCCATAGCGGCGGCACAGAAGGCGGAAGGGAAGCTCCGACTGGTCCACCATGGGCGCCACGTGAAACTTTGGCGACCCGAGCTTTCGGAAGTGAGCCCAGGCGGCTGCCACGTGGTTGTTCACAATCGGCAGAGCGGGGCCCACGGAGCAGCAGCGCTCCGCCTCGCAGTCCAGCTCCTCCCTTTCGCTCCCCGGGAGCTTCGCCTTCTTCAGGGGAGCAGGGCGCCCCCCATCCTCCCCCTCCTCCTCCTCTCCCGGCAGTCTTTCACCGCACTTTCTTTCCTGCTTGAGGGTTCTCGCTTCAGCCATGGCCGCCCCCTCCCCTTCCCGCGGCTCGCCCTGCCCCATGGCCCCCTCCAGAGCCGGCGGGAGGCGGCAGGGCGGCCACCTCGCGCGGAGAAGCTGCCACGTGGTCCCCGCACGTGCGGCGCCCGCCCGCCCGCGCCCCGCCAGCATTGCGGCCCGGCCGCAAACCTCACCCGCGTTCCATGTGGCGCATCATCCGTACAGTTACGTACCGCGCACCACTTCCTTCCACGTGCCTCTATTCTGCATAGGCGCACCTTGGAATGTGCAGTACCGTCACGTGGCGATCTATTATTGGCTTTGCTGGAAGCAAATCCATAAACGCGATTTCATTGGCTCGTACAGAGCGTGAGCAGTACGGTGCCGTACGAATATGGCCGGCCACGTGGCGGGCAGGGAGGGCCCCGCGGCCCCGCCCCCTCGCAGGAGGCGCCGCGTGGCGGGGCCGCTCTTGAGGGAGGGAGGGAAAGCCTCGCTCATCGGCTGCGCCGCAGAGAGTTCCGCTCGCTCCGCCATGGCCCTCCAAGGAACACTCCACGTGGCACATCTTCCTGCCATGTCATGCGGAGCTGCCACGTGGAGGCCGTCCTGGTGTGCCACCTGGCAGTCTCCCGGCAGGTCTCTGCTGGAGAGGTTCCTCAGGCAGCGCACGGGGAGAAGCCACTTGGCGATCGTAGGAAGGAGAAACCCAGCGGTGTGCGGCGCGTGGAAGGAAAGAAGGGAGGACGGCGCGCGTGCGGCCCTCTGGGGAGCCCCTCCTCCTAAGGGGGCGGGGGAGCCCGAGGTCAGAACTCAGCCCACCCCCCTGCATGGCGGCGAGAGTCAAGCGCGAGAGAGAGGGGGTGGATATGGGGGAGGAGGGATGGTGGAGGGTGAGGTAATGTAGTTGGGAGGAATAAAGGAGACGAGCAAATGAAAACGGGAGAGTGGACGAGCGTTAAGGGGTGTGAGTGGGATATGGAGAGATGTGTGAAGAAAGGAAGAGGGGAAGGACGGTGCTTTTCCCTTTCCGTATGGGCTAAATTCATGTCGAGTATTACGTTGTTGGCCTGCTTCTCGTCTACTCTCCCATTCCCTTTTATCATCTTTCTTCCGAAAAGGAGAGAGGAAGAGGATCTAGCGGGGACATCGTCTGTAAGGCAACTTGAACTCGAACTTGAACTCCCTGCTTGGAGTGGCCGGGACGGGGGGCCGTGCAGGTGCGCGACGACGGGCTGGTCGTGCAGCAGCTGGTCACCTTGGAGACCAACATCGACGACATGACGGCGGAAGTGGTGAGCTGCCTGAATAGCGCGTGAGGGGAGCTCGTTCGCAAAAACCGCTTCACACATCCATGTAGTCGTCGCTGTGTATGTAATTTGAAGCCAATCAGCGCATACCAGTTTGCCCGGCGATAGCTCTCTGGCTTCTTCTTATTAATTCCGTTCCTTTCAACTTTGCGGGGCTTGAGATGGTGGCAGCTGGCGTATGTCATGGAGCAGCTCTTAAAAGCTGGGGCGCTTGATGTGTGGGCGATTGGAGTAAGTGCAAACAGTTTTCCTTCCCCCCAACCCCTAACAGAAAAAAGAAAAGGGGAAGAATGCGTTCGCATGAGTGAAACACGGAGTTTGCATGGCAAAAGCACTCGAAGATGAGTTTTGTGCTTGATGGCTATGGCTATGGTACGTGCGATGCAGCGGCCAACTGGACGCAGTCCTCTGCTATTTTAATGTTGTTGGGCGGATTCCAAATTGTAAGGGTTTTCTCTTGACTAGCTGAAGAATCTCTCAAGTGCAGGCCGTCATGAAGAAGGGGCGGGCGGGTCAAATTTTGCACGTCTTGTGTCGAGTTGACCAGGCCGACACCCTTCTGCGCCTCATTCTCCGGGTCAGAAGTCAGCCTATCCTTTCATTTTTCCGTGCGCAGAACCTGTAAACAGTAACAGCAGCATTCGAGAGAAAGCAGGAACAACCAGCTGTCCTTAGGTTGGCGAGCTTCGTCGCGGCTAATATCCAGCAAGTATGAAGCAAGGAGAAATATGTCTGTCGTAGGTGTGAAGTATAGCAAGCTATCGGATAGCGAGTTACTGCTGCGTAACGACGAAATCGCTTGAACAATGCAGGAGACGACTACGCTCGGCGTGCGAGTGAGTGGATGTGAGAGAGTGAGTCTCCAGCGGGTGATGGAGAGCGCCCACACGCCATGGGGATGGGTGCCTGTCAAGGCGGCGTACATGGACGGGGCGTTGGTACCTTCTGCCCTGTTTCTCTCTCGGCAGGCTGTTGAGTTCATTTGCAATGGTTGTTGTGGAGTCATTGGAGGGCAAAAGTTAAGTTAAGTTTACATCATGCCTCTTGCCTTCCCAGGTGACCATGCATGCAGAGTATGACGACTGTGCGGCTCTCGCTCGGAGGCACAATGTTCCGCTCAAGGTGAGACGGAAGCACTTACAGGCTTCGACGGCCGCATGAAGGGTTGCTGTCCATATGCTTGATGTTTCCTCGATACAAGATGCGCATGTGCACTCGCCTTTCTCGCCCCCTGAAAGCAGCTGTGAACATGCGACCCGTCCAAGCTGATTTGGCTACTCGAAGTGCTCACTTTTCAGGTGGTTATCGATACGGCGCACAAAAGCTTTCTGGAAAGCGAGCGGACGGAACGCAAGGCTCTGGGCCTCCCCTGATGGCCCTTCTGTGAGGATGGAAACGGAAATGGCCAGCCACTGCCATGCGCTGAGGAAATGGCGTCGCTGGGAGCCGAATGTATTTTACTGGTGTTGACGTGTACAGTCTGTAACAGTTTTGACGCCCAGACACGTGCCTCCACTTCCTCTGGTCAACGTTTCTTCAAGCAGCTGGCCGCCAGCTGTTGGAAGAGGTCTGCAATCCACAAAATTTTGTTGTGGTTACTTGTGGGGCCGTGCAGCTGGTTGCGACTGTTTTTTTTTGTTCATTATGAGCAATAGTACAATTGTCCAATTTTAGTTCCTACGAGAGCATTGCTGAGCTGTAATGGCCATGTTGACACCCTTCCCTTGCTGACTGTGGATGCCTTTCTCTCTCATCTGCCATATTATTGCGAATGAATCTTTTGCACTCGTTGACCAGCAACCATGCTGCTACTTGGATGAATGGTAACCTCTTGAAGATGCTAACCCTCTACTACCCAACTCTAACTTGGCAACTAGAAACTACTCCCCAAAAATGCTGCTGCAAAGGACAAATAATACAGCCTAAATGACAGCAAAGATTTGCATCAGACATACAACGCCTGCTCCATCAACTTTTCTCCAATAGCTGACAAACTGGCGAAAATATAGGCTAGCTCTATATATGTGAACTTATTCAGATCCATCTCCATCGAGCACAATGCTCCTATCCACGAACCAATGACGAATGTAAATCCCCATACATCACCACCAACAAAGTTGATCTCGGAAGACCATGCCCAGCTGTTCGTCACTTCCAGGATTGCCGTCTTCGTCAATTCGCTTTATTCTGAAGTTCAGTGCTACCTTCTCCACGGCTATCTGGCTCAGTTCTGAAAGGCATGTCAGACCGAAGTCGTTATCTGTAGAGCCGACTGCACCGACTGTGATATTCACCTCAAGTGATAATAACCCATTAGAAGGGGTCATAACGCATCTTCTGCGAAGATTCTGCGTAATGCACACCCTGTCTTGCTGGCCCATGCGAAACACTTTCACATAGCATATCTCCCATTTGCGTGATTGACCATCAGAACTTATACTAAAGCACTGGCCTTGAAACTTGTTCTCTGGTATGAGCGAAGCGTAACGATGATCCGACTTCCGCAACAAGCTGCAACTCAACTTCAGGCCATGCTCCAAAAGGAAACACATAATCCCATCGTCGAATTCAACATGTTCGCTGCGAGCAGCTTTCCTTCTTGTCGCAGGAATCGTGAATCTCCTAACGTAAGATGCTGCGAAGTCAGAAAATTCCTGGACTACCCTGTTTGAAACAATGGTGGCGCTGCTTAAGCCCCTTGACGGATCATAAGTGAGCTGGCTACCCCCAAGAACAGTCTCGGACATTATGTTTCTTCCCATAAAGTTAAGATCAACGAACAAGATGTAGTCATGCATGCCACCTGGTACAATCTCGCGTGAAAGAACGTAGTTCTCCGACCTTCCTGCCTTTTCCACCTCTGGTCGAACACGACTTGAATAAAATGATTTATATCCTCCAGCTTTTTCAACGTGTGCTTGAATTTCTGCCTCGGCGACTGAAGAAGGCCACCGAATAGAGCACGTCTCCTCCCACAGACGGTCGTCGGGTATCAATGTATTGAAAAGTTTGCAAACGCAACAAAGCCTTGCCAAGTCCTTCGGATCCGTCAGGAATCTGAGTACTGGAAGTATGATCTCCTCTCTCTCCAGTCCGAAGGTAGCCTGCTCTATTTCTTGTAAACCTGACATCTTGTTATGCATCCATACAAGCCTATGCCTGTCGCAAGTCTGCTGAAAAATGCTTCCTTGCTTCTTGGAACTGGAACCGCATCCAGTGAAATCAAGCACACAGAGAAAAAAAAAGTAAAGCAGCGTTAAACATATAATATTATCTTATTCATGCAAATAAACAAACTTCATCAATCTATTCATACACGGTTATGGATGCTCCACGACCACTTGATTCCCCCGAAAAGATGAAACCGAAGTCATCAGACAATGAGATTGCGGAAACCTGCCGATACATTGGAGCAAGGATTCCATGCATGCCCTTACCGTTCGAAGTCTTAAATAGCTGGCTGCAGTCTGATGCTTGGAAACCGAACAAAGCCGCAGTGCACCGTGGTCCTGAAACAGCCAAGGCCTTTGTCAAGTGATGGCAAAGCAGCAGTTCGTTCCAGGCACAAGGAGTGCTTGCTTGGCCAGCTGGCCGCCTCGCCTCCTTCTCCTCCCTCTCCCCTTTCCCTCCCCCTCGCCTCCTCCCTCCCGGTGCCCGCCTGCAGGCGGCAGGCCAGGCCATGCAGGAGCGAGCGAAGCCGGCGGGCGGAAAATGTTCGAATTTGAAGGAGCGGCCCCGGCCGCCTCGCCGATATTTGGCCGCTCTTTGGCGGGGGGCGGGAGCCAGCGGCGCGGCGCTCGTCTCCAGACATTGGACCCAACGGTTGCACCCGCCCGTTTCGCTGGCAACCAATGGCTGCCTCGCTCCGGGAAGCCAAACAATGAATTTGCAGGCATTTGCAACCACCAACCGTTGGCAGCGGATTCACGCAACCATTGCGTATGGTTGGTTTGGTCCGCCCTTCCATTCGTGCAAGCGAGGGCCAACCCTTGCTCGAGGTTCGACCCCCATCCCAGATCGTACACGCAGGGAGGGACGGGCAGGCCCGCCAAACCACCGCCCTTCCAACAACACGCGTTCAACCGTTGGAGACAAACCAACGCAAAGTGCCAACCACTGCCAGCCCCTGCCAACGGTTGCCCGACTCGTGGTTTGCCGGCAGGGGCCTGCGCGCTGATTGGGCGGCGGCGGCGACGGGGAACAACGGGGAACAGGGAATCGGAAACAGGAAACAGGGCGCATGGAACGGAGCGTGGGCGGGCCGGCCCCTGTCCCTGTCCGCGTGCGCGCCTGGCGGCGGCCTCGGCTTGGCTTTTAGGGTTGGTTGGGTGGCTGGGGTGGCCATGGAATACCGTCTGGAGGTGCTGCGCGCGGAGGACCGCCGGGAGGTCGCCTACCAGGACGGGATGGCCTCCTTTGGCGTCAGTCCCTCTCCTCTCATTGCCTGTCAATCGTTTTATAGTCTCTCGTCTTGTCTCTGCTTCGTGAATCCTGTATTTCGTACTGGTTGTGTGATTCAGCCTTTTCCCTACCTTTATTTTCCACTTTACATTAGCTTCTTTGTTTCATCGCAATATCAATCCGCGTCCCTGTTTGTCTGTCTGTCTCGATCTCCTCTATCCCTTTCCCTGTGTCTTGGCGGCATGTAGTGGCGAAGTATACGGAACAAGAGGATGTTCGTGGAGCCGAATGTCTCTCAGTGACATCTTCCGTCATATTTTTCGGCCTTTTGCAGAGAAGGATCCTCTTTCTGCTTGTCTTATAATACTTTACCCGGGTCAATTGGTCCACCTGAAGCTCACAAATTCTTGGTCTTTCGTGTGGGGCAACCTCAGGATATTTCGTTCAAGGGCTCGTATCCGGTGGATCACGGTCCCCGTGTGGAAGAGCGAATCCGATTGGAGGAGCGGAGGTATGGCTCTCAGCGCGAGGGCCATCCTCGGGAGCGAGACGCTCCTCCGCGGCACCGAGAGGAGGAGTCGGCTACAGGCCCCTCGCGCCACCTCTGGGTGGGCAACGTCAGCTCCGATGTGACCGACGAGATGCTGCAGGAGCGCTTTGCCAAGTACGGGGAGGTCGAAAGTGCCACAGTCTATGGCCTTCGGAACTACGCGTTTGTGAATTTCAGGAACGTGGACGACGCTGCGGCTGCAAAGCGGGCTTTGCAAGGCATAACGATCAAAGGCGGTCTCCCAATAAGAATTGAATTTGCTAAAGGAGTAAGTTACACAATTTCCCTTTTCTTTCTTCTCAGAAGTAGGATGGGCTTACGGTTGCATGCTGTTGTATTTACTTCCTCCCCATATGCGCTAAAAGAATGGACTGAACGTTTGTCATGTTGCCTTGTCTAAAAAGACTAAGGATGCTTTGCTTGTCTCCGTTTGGTAGCAGGCAAGACCCAGTAGACACCTTTGGGTGGGAGGAATTTCTCCTAACGTGACAAGGCAACAGTTGGAGTCGGAGTTTCAGCGTTACGGCAGACTTGAAGATTTTAGGTTTCTGCGGGACCGCAACTGCGCACATGTGGATTACGCCCAGCAAGACGACGCAGTGGCTGCTGTAGAGGGCCTCAATGGCAAGGTTCTCGGAGAGGAAGCGTTGAGGGTGGAGTATGGCCGTACACCTTACAGAGGATCAGCTAAGGTGAGGATTATGACTTCTGAACCGTGTGAAATGTTTTAGACTTTCAGAACCAGGTTTTCCCTTTCAGCTCCTGCTTTTAGTCATCCTTAGAGAAGTCCTCCTCGTTTTCCAACGGAGACAGAAGAACTGGGTTTCTGTACGGCAAATTCTGTTTATTTAGTAGTTTATACATTCAGTGAAGAAATCCAATTCATTTGATGAAATACGGAATCTGTCTTTCCTGCAGTCTTTCGGTGTAGGTTGGAGCCTTGAAGTTAGTTGGCTCTTCTGTTCCTCTCCCTCCCCTTTCTTTTTGGCGATAGCAACAATACCTGACTGAGACAAAGTTTGCTTGACCCATTTCATTGACTAAGACCTTCTTCACAGAATAATTTCCTGGATGTTGTGTTTACAGGATACGCGCCCCGCAGCATTTGACGACAGGGACAGGCTTAAAGATCATGCAACAACGCCTGCAGATTCGACTCGCCGTCGCGAGACTGAACGTGAGCCTCGTCCTCAGGCAGATCGAGGATTCCAAACAGAGGTATGTATAGCTAGCTGGCTATCTTTTGTCCTTCCTCCTTCGACATTGATATGTTTTGGCCAAAAAATGGTACAGGTCATTTTTATGTTGAAGCGCTTAGCATGTGTACTTGGTCACCGAGAGCATTTTGAAGGCGGATGGCTTGTCATTTGCGTTGAGCAACTGTGGTATATCTGCATGACTCATTGTCGAGGTTTCATAACTAGCTACACGACTCAGCTAAACAGTTTATGGGGATTGTTTTCAGACCCTTTCAACTGAGATTTGTTCTTTGAAAGGTTTCTCTCTTCTAATGACGGCAAGAGTAGCTCTGCTAGAGTTATTGTTCTTGGGTTCTGTTACTAAAATGGTGTCGCTCACCGTCTTTATTGCCAGGGTGGAGGATCTGGACCTGGTGAGGGTGAACCAAGTGAGGTGCTTTGGGTAGGCTTTCCACTGTATATCCAAGTGGATGACGATATTTTGCACAAGGAGTTTTGTTCGTTTGGGGAAATTGTTCGCATCAAAACCTTTCCTGGGAGGACATATGGGTTTGTTCAATTCTCGCGTGTTGAAGATGCTGCTAGGGCGAAAGACGAGTTAGAAGGAAAACTCTTCGATGATCCTCGCGTGCATATCAAGTTTTCAAAATCTGTTCCAATTGGCCACTCGGATCCCCCACGTGAGGAGGGGACTTATCGGGAGGCTGCTTCATCTCGCCATGGATTTGTAAATGAGCGACACCTTGCAGCTCCTAGTTCATATCGGCCTGTCAGCCCACCGGAACGACCCGGTGCGTTGACAAGAAGAGATTTGACGTCGACTAGGGGTTTGACCACCAGGACTGGACTACCAATTGATGATGCGGAATATATTTCTACTGTGCTGACTCGCGCAGGATTGGCTCCCCGCAGTATCGTACGCGCTGGTTATGATGACTGGCAGGATGGGGGTCCTGGCGAGGAGGACAGTTTCAGGGATCGTAGAGAGGCGAAGCGACGACGCTTTGGTGGATATCTTGACGCGCCTTACGATGATGTTGCATCTTTCGGTCCTTCGGATGGAGTGAGACGCGCCTATGAGCTAGGAAGGGAACACGCTGCCTCCATGGCTTCAATCCCCGGGGTTGTCACAGTTTCCCGCTCTACTGGACTGAGTGGGTCCCTACATGTCGATCTTGGTGCTGTTGGCACGCAGT
Source organism: Zygnema circumcarinatum (assembly GCA_037447605.1). Taxonomy (NCBI): domain Eukaryota; kingdom Viridiplantae; phylum Streptophyta; class Zygnematophyceae; order Zygnematales; family Zygnemataceae; genus Zygnema; species Zygnema circumcarinatum. Next base: position 8,595,206 of record CM074804.1, read on the forward strand.
CGCCTCTCAAGTCCCAGAGCATTTCTGGAGGCTCAAATCTGGCACGGCTGGCTTTACCTGCAGCGGCTTCTGGTGATCGCCCCGTCACAGAGTCTGCTCCTGGGCTCTGGGTTGGAGCACTTGCTAAAGGAGGCACTCTCATATGTCGTGCTCGTGCGTATGCAATCGGCAAAGGTATTGACAATGCAATGTGAGTTATTCTAAGCTATCCCTGTGTTTGGCCCTGTATTGCGGTGTTCGCTACCATCGATCATTGTTTGGGAGTCCCTTAAACGTGTCTCTTACAGGTGCCCATTTTCAGGTAAGTCTCTGTTGTAAGATTCCGTCTTCCTGGTGGAGGCCACCTTGGGTTGAATTAACGTTTGTATTAATTACCTCAGTACGGGTCAGTGCTGAAGGATGGTAGTCTAGACTGCCTTGGACTTCATAGGCTGGGGGGAGGACCCACCGGCATGCCACATGTTTGACTTTCATTTTTTAAATGGTTCTGAATGGAGCCAGAGGTTATTTCTGAGAGAGTCCGCGGGAATTTCTGGAGGGCACAGAGAGTTGGGCGGGGAGAAAATGTTGACTTGGTTTTTCTCCCCGCGCGTCTGTTCCTATTTATGAACCGAGCATTTAGTCAGAGGGAGTTTTTGGGGTCACGGTTTTTCTATTATTCTGACGAGTTATTCTTATTTTTGTTTTTTGTTTCAGAGCCGAGGTTATCAACTGTACCGCACGGACAGACTTGGATGTCCTGGCGAAGCACATAACCATGGCCCAAGATTTTGGAGTGGTGGCGCTCGTTCCAGCTGAGAATGCTGACATTGGTCCTTACGAGGATTTTGTGCAGTACTTGGGAGAAAAAAGACGAGCAGGAGTAGCGAAGCTGGTGGATGGTTCTACGCTCTTTTTGGTTCCACCCTCCGATTTCTCACAAATCGTGTTGAAAGTCCCTCGGAAGGATGCGCTGTTTGGTGTGGCCCTGACAATGGCCCAGCCACAATCAGGGTCGTCTGGACCTTCTCAGCTGCCTTCAGCCCAGTCACATCTCTTGCCAGCCCCCCCCCCGATTCAAATTGCTCAGCCTCCGGATGCACCTGCCCAGACAACGCCCTCGCTCGCTGCACAACCTGCTCCTGTTCTGTCTCAGACTCAGCCGAATTCCCTGCCCTCAGTGGGCCAAAGTGGGCCTGCCGCCCAGCAGAGTTTGCCGCAGGGCCTTTCGCCTGAGGTGTTGGCGTCTCTCACCTCTGCCCTCCTTCCGCAGACAGGGAGTCAGCAGGTTCGAGCACCTGCCCCCGTATCTGCAGCCCCGCAAGTAGGAAGCCAGTCTTCTGCCGGCTTGGCATCTGGTCCAGTCCAAGGCCAGGGGATCTCATCAATCAGGCCTGATGCGGGTAGTTCAGCAGGGTTACTACAGACAACCTCCGCGATTCAGAGGCCCCAAGTGGCTTCTTCATTTGGAACCCAAGGTGGAATACTATGGCAACCTTCATCACAAGATCCCCAGCAGGGGCCTGCAGGCCTTCGCAATGGTTTGTCACAGCAGGAGATGCAGTCATACCTGCATCAGCAGCCACAGCAGCCTACGCACTTTGATGGACCTCAAGCCTCGTTGTCCGGGCCACAGCAAATGCAATCAGTGCCCTCTGTTCCTGGCGGATCATTCCAGCAGCAAGTGCAGCAGGGAGGCTTCCCGAGTGGGCAGGCTGTGCAGTATCCGCAGCCATCGCAGGGCCAAGCCCGCCCTTCTCAGGGAGGTTCGCCCCTCCAGCTCCCTTCAGACCAGCTGGCGCAGCTGGCAGCAATGTTGTCGCAGAGACCGCAAGCGCCTTCACAGCCGTCTCAGCAGAGTAGTGTATATCTGCCGGGTCAGCAGCAGCAGCAGCCGCAGCCGCCGCCTCCACTGTCACAGCCGTCGTATGCGCAGCAACAGCCTCTGGCTGCAGCGCTGCAGCAAGCACAGCAAGGGCAGTTTCAATCCCATCCAGTTCCCCAGCCATGGCCTCCTCTCCCCTCACAGCCACTATATCCTCAGCAGCAAATGTTTGCACCTGCTCCGGTGCAGCAGGCCCCTCCACAGCTGCAGGCGCCACTACCACACATGCAGCAAGGTGCGCAGGGGCAGTGGGAGGGTCATGGGTCACAGGCTCAGCCCGTGGTTAGTCAGCCTCAGCCTCAACCCCAATCTCAGTCCTTGCCACAGAGTCAGCCTCCCGCTCAGCAGCAGCCTTCATCGCAGCCACAGCAATCGTCCAGTCAACAGCCTGGAAATCCAAATGACGTTGCGCTGCCAGCACAGCCTCAGGGTGAGGCAGAGGCCAAGCGATTCCAGGCTACACTCCAGTTGGCAGCCGCTCTTCTGCAACAAATGCAACAGCAGCAGCATATGAAGAACTCATAAGGGAGAAACCGGAGGGCAGATCTTCACGGTCTACATGGTATGCCCCACTTCTCAAATGACCCACTGAGAATTATACACGTAGATTTACCCGGTCAAAACAACAGGCTTCTGCACGTAACCCCCCCCCAGCACATGCCTTTGCCTCCGCCTTCCTACACACTTTCAGTTGCGAATCCTCTGCACACTTGTGCAAAACATGATGTCTTTCCAGAGTTGCCAGACGAAATGACCTGATAAGAGGGAAATGATGACTACATTCTGCATTTTCCACTAGCCGACTAAAACGGGAGTCAAGACTATTTAGCCATAATGTACCCCAATTCATCCTTTCAACCGATTTCACATCAAGGTCTCTCGTGAACAGATTTAGGACCCTTTCTGGTGGTGATTGTGCCTGGAACTTCGAATCGCAGCTGTGACTGTTCTACTTTACCGCTTCAGTCGGTAGCTCGCGACAAAAGTGAATGTCTGCTCATATTCTATAGGCGTACTAATCAGGATGTGATGCGCAGTAATTGAACACGTTTAAGCACATCATATCTAGCGTCATATCAATTGCCCGGCGTTACTGTTGAATTTGTTTAATGTATTTTGATCACATCATAAACACACAATGGCGATGCACCAATACAACGACTGCGTCTTATGCCTGGACTCGGCATCTAGAAAAAGTTTGCAGTCGATCTAAAATGCCAGTAGAGAAGTCGTTGTAGTATGAGCTCAAATGCAATAGGATGGTCGACTACTTGTTGGGTTTAATTTGACGTTTCATGTTATCGTCACCTGTTTCCGAGGTTCGCAGTCTGTCCTTGTTGGGCTCGTCGAGCTTCCATGAGAAGTCAGTGAACACTAAATAATAGTCTGCAATGCCGTAGTGGCTGGAGTTAGAGGGCAAGCCATCCGTGCCTGACTAAATAAAGCCTTCAACCTGGGTAGAATGTCGGGGTGATGCAATCACATATACATAATTCAACTTGCTGCATGCAGAGCTGACACACGGAAAGGAACACGCAAGGCGTTCTCTGCATATTTCAGTAGTGGTGCCAAGAAATTGCATACTCTAAGTTCGCACTGACACCCTTTCTGCTGTAGTTATCCTTATGCAGAGGTTTGTTTCACTGACATAAATGACTCGCCTTAGCATGCCTGCCTGAACAGGAGGTGCAAGCAGCAGCATGTGTACTGACTATGGCAGGATGGCACGGTTTACATCTGCATACTCTGTTTGATTTGCAAACGTAAACCTGCCAGCGTTTCTCAGTGTTGCACAGGTTCAGAGGTCGAGGTCAGAAATGGAACATTAGGTTCCGAACGAATCTTCTGCTCTGGATTGTTGCTGGAGTTCTGCACTTCGTAGGTGGCAGTTCTTTTCTCTCTCCTTCGCAGAGCAGGCATCACCCCTCGGATGTCCCATGCCATGCATCGGAGAACCTTGGCAAACTTTGAAGCTACATCGTTTCTGTCAGAAGGGCATCAGGGCTGTGTGCATTCACTCCAGGAACATTGCTGGGACATTATTTTTTATTTAGCGGAAGAGAAGCTCCTCATGCCAGCCGTGCCGTCCCATGCCTTGCCTGCTTATCTCTGACTGTCGCCACTCGAGCCCACCATTGACCGCTTGCAGCTACCAACCCCGTAGCGCATCGATTCTGACCATTGCAGGGCGTCTCTTTGCGTGGACTTCAGATGTGTGCCGTCACCATCAGTGCAGCCTTCGTCAAAACGTGTGCACAGAAGTAGTGAAGCTTGGGCGCCTGCACGGGGAGGTATCGAAGGCCGTCGCGCCGTTATATGCGAAGCATGTGGTTGAGACATGGTGTGAGGGCGCCTTCAACAGTAGTTAGCACATGCCACTTAGGATTAGTGTGAATAGGAGGCAGCCCCACTGCCCGCAATAGCCAGAGCTTTGGCAGAGGTTACCCGGGCGTTCTTGAGCAGTTGAGAATGCAGAGGGAAGGAAATCTGCTCCAGGAAAGCAGCGACTTGTGCAGAGGGCTCGATCATCACAAAAGAGATTCGCATAGTTCGCAAAACGGTGGTTAATTGCCACTTTGGCGCTATGAACAGTTGAATGTCGTAACCAGCCTATGCCGCTGTCTCATTTTGTTCAAAGTGGTTGTGAGCTCGCCAATGTCAGCATTTAGCATTCCACCAGCTCTCTGCAATGCACTGCAGCAGCACTAGCGGAACGCTGGTTCTACGTCTTGTCGGAACAATGACTGAAACCATCTCCTTTACATGAAATAAACCATTGTGATGTCTCGAAAATGGGTGAAAGTTCGAATAGAATGAGCCACCCCACCAGCCACAACCCGTTTGTTAGTTTCAAAGGTGGACAGACTCGTCCGCCGCCCTCCTCCACGCGCTGCACGTTTGTTGGAGCAAATGTGGGGCGAAAGGACCGCAAAGATCAAGAGATTCACAGATCAGTGCCACATCCTTGTCTTGGCAAAGGGCTGAAAATGGCCGTTTTGGCGCTGAAAAGCATGTCACATGCTGCTGAACCTGGACCGGACCCTGCGCCAGGTGCATTACCCGTCACACCGAAAATCGCCCTTCCGACGCTGACGATGGATTCCCCCTCCCGCGATGTACCGCGCATACCGGGTGACACCGATATCCAGTATCCGATATACAATATTATATTCGATACGGGCTACGGTACAGAAGCAGCCCGGCGTCCGTACCAAATGTTCGTACCGTACGGCCTGTCACGGTCTGTTGCCTGCACGGCAACGGCGTTCCATGCCGAGAATACGGCGGCGAGGGAGCGGGAGAGGGAGAGGGAGAGGGAGAGGGAGAAAGGGGAAGGGCTTGGAGGGGTTTCGGAGGGGACGGGGGGCGCGGGGCGGGGAGCCATGGCGGCGGCGATGATCAGCTTCGACAGCGTGCGGGACAAGAACGTAATGCAGCTGCGCAAGATCAACAGCAGCATCTTCCCCGTGCGCTACCAGGACAAGTTCTACAAGGACGCCGTCAACTCCGGCGAGTTCACCAAACTAGGTGAGCGCTCAGCCTCTGCCTCTGCCGGGCCGTGCTTGGGCTCAGCGCCCCCTCGCTGCCCCACGGGCTTGCCATTTGTTGCCAAGAGAGGCGCACGTGCCTGATTTGTGAACGGTGGCATTTGAGCCCAGGAGAGGGAAGGCAAGCTCGCGGGGATGTCTGATTGCGCCACGTGTTGGCCTTACAGCCTTCTATGGAGACATCTATGTCGGAGCCGTGGCCTGCCGAGTGGAGAAGAGGCCTGCGGGCGGCCAGCGGCTGTACATTATGACGCTTGGAGTGCTGGCGCCGTACCGGAGACGAGGCATAGGTCGCTGTCTTGCACTCTCCACCTTGTCAAGAAGTTTGTTTCACTTCTGTTTGGTTGGGCGCTTTAGGGCAACTTGATTATCGAATGTTTTTTCTTTCGTCTAGACGGGCCCCTGATGTCCTCCAGCAATTTTTGTCGGCTGATTAACAAAATTGGTGATGCCAGTTTGCCTTCCGTTTTTTTTTTTTCAATTCTCGCGGTTATTGGACTCACGTTTTGAGAGCATGCTAGACTTTGTCTGGTGGCTGGACAGTTTGCACCAGGGTCAAGTTTGATTAAAATGAAGCTGACATTTCTATATTTTATGTTGCAGGTTCGCGATTGCTGCAACATTGTCTGGACCTATGTCAGCAAGATTCAAGCATACACGAAATCTACCTCCATGTTCAGACCAACAATGACGATGCCATCGCATTTTACTCGAAGTTTGGCTTTCATGTAACCGGCACTGTTCACAACTACTATCGCAGAATAGAGCCTCCAGATTGCCACGTACTCTCTAAGGAGCTTAAACCCTCATCTTGACACTTCCACACGCATTGCGAGTTAGGAATAGACCCGAATTTTTTTTTGGATAGTTTTGGCAATAAGGAGCTTCCAACCAAGCACATGATACTGCTCAGGAGAGTCATGATGTAGGTTCACAGCCGAGCTTTTCTCTTCTCCAGAGGCTTGTGCAACAGGCCTTTTTCATGATGTGACCAATAAAATCAATTTCAAAACGATGAAGAGTTAAAAAATCCTTTTTGGCAGCTACTCGGTGCTGTAATGTGAACCGCGCATCATTGCTGTGCCTGTCCTGTCGCGGTCAAGCTTTTCTGAATGGCACCCATCGCGCGTGACCCTATTACTGACAAGCAGGTCGACATGTAGCAAGACTGACAATTGCCACTCGCTGCCTTCATTTTCAAAGTCTGTCTGTTGTTTGTGGGATGTTTTGGGCGTTATGGATTTCAGCGAGGAATTGCAGCTGCAGATTAACAGCAGCACCACTACATCCAACGGATGGCAGTTGCTTAAGCGAAGACATTTTGTCAAATCCAATGCACAAACGTAATTTGTCCAAAAGTGTCGAACGACTTCAGGTTCCTCAAGAGGGAGGGCAACAAGTCCTACAAAACTGGTGGATTGCCCAACGAGCAAAGTTTATATACACGCAATCGACCGACCTCTCCCTGGGAATGCCTGGGAATGCCTAACTAACAGGGTCGCCCCCCTGCTCTCAACACAAGAACCCCAGTACACGCCATCCATGAAGAAATGCCTCAGCTCGACTTAAGACGATAGGCCTCTCCTCCTCGGTGATATCACATCCCGTGGCCCTTCAGCCCTCGATAAAGAGCGGAGCCATGACCAGCGTGATAGTCGCGAGCAGCTTGATGAGCACATGCAGTGATGGCCCCGCCGTGTCCTTGCACGGGTCGCCCACTCTGCCCACCCAGCCATCATGCGCCCTCAGCCTCACCATCCCGCAGGCCAGCCAGAGGGTGTGCGTGGAGGAGGGCTGTGCAGCAGCTGCAGCAGCGCGACCAAGAGGGAGGGGAAGGGAAGAACGAGGGCTCACGTGTCCCCCGTTACGGCCGCCCTGTGCGCGGCGCTGCCCCTCCCCCCGTGGTTTCCCCCCTCGATGAACTTCTTGGCGTTGTCCCACGCCCCCCCCGCCGTGTTCAGGAAGAGCGCCATCAGCACTCCCGTGACCGTCGCGAACATGAGCATGCCCGCCACGGCCTTCGCCCCGAGCAGGGCCTGCCCCGTGCACTCGCCCACCAGCCGGAACACCACCCCTGACCGCCCGCCCGCCCGCCCACCGCACAGCCATGGCAAAACTGAGCTGAGCTGCAGACGCAGACAGACCAACATTACCAATGTCGGCCCGATGCAAGACCCATTTTCAGAAGCGGGCCAATTTGTGAGCTTACGCTGTGAAAGAGACAGCGACGAAACTACGCACCGACAGCAATGGGCGCGCCTACCGCCAGCAGCCCTGGCTTGATCATCTCCTTCAGGGCCTCCTCCGCTACTAAGGAGACGCAACGTGAATAGTCCGGCCGCTCCTCATACGTCTGCTTGAGCTCACCACCCTCCACCTTTTCGTGAATGGAGGCCAAGGAAAAAAAATTATATCATTGTCCAAAAACTATGAAAAGTCCAGCAGACTCTAACAACCTTAATCAAACTCCAAAAACCACAAGGAGCTCTTACATCGCAAGCCTTTAAGGAACCCAACAAGCCCCCGCATTACTGAATCCAGAAACTGAAAGTCGGAGCGGTTGGAAGACTTGCCATAATGCCGGGTTTTTCAGCAAGCTGCCGCCGAACTTCACACACCACCAGCTGGGCCACCTTTCCAACGGAGGTGCAGGCATAGGAACTGAAGAGGAAAATGAGGGCAGCCCCCAGCAAGCCTCCTACAAATACCTCCGGGATCGCAATATTTACCTGTCACCCTCCCATTTCGTATAATTGAGAAGTTTTGGCTTCCTGGTTAAGAAATTGGAGCATGTAAAGGTTCACAAGAATGTTCTTTCCTTAGAATTGAAGCTTGCTTAGTTTATGTTGCTCGAACCGCCGATGGTTGTAGAGATTGCGAGGTTTGATCCCTAGGAACGCACCTGATTGAAGGGGATTCCTGAAAAGGAGGTGACTTCATCCATGTACGCACTGAACAAAAGGAAGGAAGCGAGAGCAGCCGACCCTATCGCAAAGCCTTTGGTAGTGGCCTTCGTGGTATTCCCCGCGGCATCCAAAAGGTCCGTTATTTCCCGAACGCTTGCAGGCTGCCACCAGTTCCCCCTCCCCCCCCGACTTAGTGTCAAGTGCAGGCCTGTACTTGCTCAAACACTGAGAGAGGCATTCATCGACAAGAGCTCAAGCAAATCCTAACAACTTTGATAAACACGGAAGCTGTTAACCAGCTGACCCATTGCCGAGGCAGCCGGAGTTGGAGGAAGGAGGGAGAGAGCGAGCCCCCACCCACCCACCTGATCACTCATTTCCACAATGCCGCCCGCATTGTCCGTGATTGGACCGAACATGTCCATAGTGAGGACATAGGCGGCGGTGCTGAGCATTCCCATTGTGGCAACAGCCGTCCCAAACAGCCCCCCCACTAACTCTCCATTGTCGTCCATTAATCCCGATGTCTTCCCAATCCAATAGGATCCAATAATAGCCACGCTAATAACTAAAGCTGGCAGTGCGGTCGCCTCCATGCCCAGTCCTAGGCCGGCTATCACATTGGTTCCATGTCCAGTTATGCTCGACTCAGCCAATCTCCTAACAGGGCGATACTTGTAGTCGGTATAATACTGTGTTATCCATACAAAACTGTAGGCTGTTGCAATCCCCACTAGTCCACATAGTGAAAAGTGTATCCATGCCAACGGAGCCTGCTCTGTATACAGGAGCCAACGGGTCGCCTGCCGCAATTCCCACAACAAAAGGGAAAGAGGGTATCTCAGACAAATCCGACTCCTGCCAGATGTGCCTCCGCTAATCCTTCACTTCCCCTTACATTCTCTGAACCTTTCCAGGATGTACAAACTTGAAAGGGTTTTTCGGCGCATAACAGTTTTCAGAGTTTCTTGAATAACACTCACAGCCACAAACGCCGCGACCGCCAGAGCCACAGCCAAACGGTACCCGCGCAGGAGCACGTCCATGGGGTCCTCCACCGGCCCCTTGCTGCGCGCGGTGTGGCTGCCCTTGATGGAGAGAATGCCGGCGGCCGAAACCACGAGGTCAAAAGAGTGCACCACGAGGGGGAAGAGGATGAAGCCGGTGGGATCTACACCAGGATGGAAGGGATACGTTCAGTTTCCTCAGTTGTCTAGTGGCAAAGGCAGAGCCGCAATAGCTAGGCGGAAGGAGAAGACTGAAGGGTCCCGGCAGCCCTGGAGACTGACCATCCAGCCGGCAGCGTCTGGCCAGCGATCCCCCGAGGATCATGGCGCTGATGATCTCCGCTGCAATGCTCTCAAACAGATCGGCTCCTCGGGCAGCACAGTCGCCCACATTGTCTCCCACCTGCTATCCCTTTCCCTTGCCCATCATTACGTACATCCACATTCTGGATTCTGCCAACATCTTCGGTCCAGATGCCCCATAACAGTCCTGGGTATTGAATGGTGTGTGCACTCGTTCACTGCATGAGGCACAGGCAGGTCAGAGCCTTGTGAGATTTCAGCATCCGGACGGCCCTGCGCGCGGACCAGGTCAGCGATGACGGCGGGGTTGCGCGGGTCGTCCTCGGGGATGCCGTGCTCCGCCTTCCCGCAGAGGTCCGCCCCCACGTCCGCCGCCTTCGTGAAGATGCCGCCGCCCAACTGCGCAAAGAGAGCCACGAAGGACGCCCCGAAGCCATAGCCGACGAGGAGCAAGGGCACTGGACAGGCACCATTGGAGAAGACAGGAAAGGGAGCCAGAGGGAACAAGAGAGAAAGAGAGAGGAGGGAGGGAGAGGAGAGAAAGAGAGAGAGAGAGAGAGAGAGAGAGAGAGAGAGAGAGAGAGAGAGGAGAGAGAGAGAGAGAGAGAGAGGAGAGAGAGAGAGAGAGAGGAGAGAGAGAGAGAGAGAGAGAGAGAGAGAGAGAGAGAGGAGAGAGAGAGAGAGAGAGAGAGAGAGAGAGAGAGAGAGAGAGAGAGAGAGAGAGAGAGAGAGAGAGAGAGAGAGAGAGGAGAGAGAGAGAGAGAGAGAGAGAAGAGAGAGAGAGAGAGAGAGAGAGAGAGAGAGAGAGAGGAGAGAGAGAGAGAGAAGAGAGAGAGAGAGAGAGAGAGAGAGAGAGAGAGAGAGAGAGAGAGAGAGAGAGAGAGAGAGAGAGAGAGAGAGAGAGAGAGAGAGAGAGAGAGAGAGAGAGAGAGAGAAGAGAGAGAGAGAGAGAGAGAGAGAGAGAGAGAGAGAGAGAGAGGAGAGAGAGAGAGAGAGAGAGAGAGAGAGAGAGAGAGAGAGAGAGAGAGAGAGAGAGAGAGAGAGAGAGAGAGAGAGAGAGAGAGAGAGAGAGAGAGAGAGAGAGAGAGAGAGAGAGAGAGAGAGAGAGAGAGAGAGAGAGAGAGAGAGAGAGAGAGAGAGAGAGAGAGAGAGAGAGAGAGAGAGAGAGAGAGAGAGAGAGAGAGAGAGAGAGAGAGAGAGAGAGAGAGAGAGAGAGAGAGAGAGAGAGAGAGAGAGAGAGAAGAGGGCGGGTTGAGACATGTTTTTATTACGCTGCTTCAATTTAATAAATGGAAAATGCCGGCTTGAGCTGAGCTGATATGTTCACATTCCGCATGCTTGACGCGAGTTGCATTTGGTCAGGTCGAGATGTGTTCTTTCAGGTTTGCTTGGTTCCAATCACATAGCGGCAATGCACAGAAATAGTTTGCAATACTGAGAGTTTGTAAAGGGCTTCGAAGTCTTGAGAGACATACATTCTGTGGCCTTGAAAAGAGGGTTGATCCCCACTTGGAAGTAAACAGAGCACGCCGCATAGAACATAGCCACTCCTAGAACTGCCAAGCCCACAACGAGTAACGCCGAGAATCCCCCGGCACGCACTGCCACCTGCGGCAGAGCAGCAGCTGCAGCTGTCAGAGGCTGCCCAAGGAAGGAAGCCTGCGCGGCCCTCCAAGGGGCGCAGAGCGGCCCTGGCAGCCATGGCAGCCATGGCAGCGCACCTGCAGTGCTTCCGACGCGGAGCGGCGAGCCGCGCTGGCCACCCTGACGTTGGCCCGTACGGCCATCCACATGCCCACGTAGCCGGCGGCCCCCGAGCAGGCCGCGCCCAGCAGGAAGGAGAGCACCGTGACGGCCGCCAGGGTGCCTCTGGACCCCTGCCCCGCCCGCCCCCCCACCGCTTCACGACGACACTCTACCTGCTGGCCCATCCGCACACGCTATGCACACCTCTCCTTCTCTTTCATTTAACTTTTTTTGGGGAATAGTGGGAGAGGAAGGGATGGGCGACTTGAAGACGTTCAAAGGGTTGCAACCAGAGAAAGGAAGGGAGTAATGTTTGTGTGCACCTTTCTATGCCGACGGCCTCTTGCTCAGGTGTGGTCTTCCGAAAGAGATAAATGACCATGATGGCGAAGGCCAGAACCAGACTCATGCGCGATATAGTGCCGTATTGCGTCGTCAAAAATCCATCCGAACCGTCCCGAATGGCATCCGACACCTGCAAACTCATTCACCATTCGACCAAGTACATTCAAATTCAGGCCCTTCTCCCAATTTCCGTGACCGAACGGGCAACAACAGATTCGCAGCCGTCTCACCTGCGTCATCTCTGGCGGCCCTTCATCCTTCCGGAGCACCCACTGCGCAAGGTATCCTGCGAACAGCAGACTGGCCATGCAGAGCGCGAGGACGACCACGAGCACCGCGGAGGTGCTCCAGGCGGCGCGCAGCATCCCCGCCGCCAGCAGCACCGCCAGCACGAAGTACGCTCGCCTGGGGAGCAGGCCCAGAAAGCGCACCACCTGGCCTCCAAAAAATCATTAAGTAGCCCGACTCTCTGTTACCAATGCTCAACTCCACCTCAGTGCAAGCTCCAGCTCGAGCAAGGAAGAAGAGAAGAAGTGAAGGGAAACGAGAGTGAGAGCGGGAGGAGGACGACGGATAGCGAACAAGAGAGAGAGAACCAGCTGGCGAGCGGGGGAGCGAGAGGGAGAACGACGAGAAAGAGAGAGAAAGAAGAGACGAGCGAGAGAGCGCGTGGCAAGAGGCGCACCGCAGGCGCCATGGCCTTCCCTTGGAGAGAGGGAAAGACGCGTCCTTTGCCGGCAGCATAGGGAGAGGGCATGCCGCCCTCCACATCCAGGACGAGGCCATCTGCAGACGTGGCGAGGGCTCCTGCCGAGTTCACACGCCGAGTAACGTAACTCGCCGAGCTGCTGCTCTCCCCGACTGCGTGCTCCACTCCTCCCGCCATGGCCGCCTCCTTTCCCCCCCCCCCGCCTCCCTCCTCCTCCTCCTCCTCCTCCTCCTCCTCCTCCTCCTCCTCAGTCCGTTATCTGACCCCAACGGAGCATTCCCCGGCCTGCCCCCACCCCCACCGCCTGCCGCTGCCCTTCAGCGGGAGCCCTGACGGAGGAGAACGCCCCGGGCCATGGCGGTGCATCCGTGCATGCCCATGGCCATGCCCATGCCCATGATGGCCATGGATGGATGATGGCTGATGGGTTTCTTGGCTTGACATGTGATATGATATGGTCACAGGCATGTCGCGGCCATGTACGGACAGGGCGAGAGGTGTACGGCCGGTACGGCAGGCCCCTTCAATGAGCACCTCCCTCCCTCCCTGTCTGCCAGGAGGGGAGGGGAGGAAAGGGGAGGGGAGGAAAGGGGAGGGGAGGAAAGTGGAGGGAGGAGGGAGGAGGGAGGGCGGGCGCCATGGGGGGCGCGGAGGCGTACTACAAGAGCAACCTGGACCTGGTGCTGCGCGAGAACAAGGCGCTCAAGGCGCGCCTCGACCAGCTCGACGCGGAGACGCGCCTGCTCAAGCGCTCGCTCTACGACCTCACCCTGCGGTCCCGCCCCGCCCCGCCCCGCCCCGCGCTCTAAGACATTCTGCCGTCCGTCGGGTCCTTTGCTTAGGCCGTCAGCTGGACGGGGGTTATCTTAGACACTAGTCTCATCTGCACCGTCTGAACTATAGTTTCGGTCCTACCACTAATGATTTGAAAAGTTTTAATTTATACGAAACATTTAATTTTCTTTTTCAAAAGCCCTGAATTATTTGAATTTTTTTTCCTAAATTCCTTCAGCATACTTCCGGAATTTCCGCTGCCCTTTGCTTACAGATTACCGTTTCTTGAAAGCTGGTACTGAACTCCCATAGCCTTCATGTTTGTAAAGTTGAATGTCTTAAAACCTCTCAGCTGTAGTGCTTCCTCTATTCATTAACTTCGCCCATTGAGGATTCTTCGCTTTCAGCCTTGCCATGCCAAAGACCTTTATCTCCTAAACTTCCTGAACTCTCTCTTCTTTCCTTCCATTGCATTGGGGGCTGCAGTCACAGTGCGTGCTTGGAGCGGTTGGGATGCTCCGCGGAGCCCCTTAGTTTGGACACCACGCCAGTTCTTCCTGCAGATTTGACACCCTCTCTCACCCTGCATCAGCTGCCCCGCAGTTCTGATCAATCCATTACTTCCTCAGCAGGTGTTTTTTTATAACCGAGGTGATGCTTAATTCCAGGTTGAAGTGTTTGTGTGAACGACTGCCAGTCCCGCATGCAACAATGCATTCTATCTGAAGTTTTAGACGCAAATTATATAGAATAGGCTGTTGCAATGGCCTTGGCGGAGAGGTCCAGGTCGAGTGGGAGGACAGGCGAAGCAGCAGAGCGATGGAGTATATCTGCTGCCCACCGCGGAACTGAAGGTGAGCCACAAGCAGAGGGGAAGCCTTAGCGGCCTCATGGAAAGCAACTTTTGAAATCGCCCACAGTCCTGCGGAGGCCATCTCAGCAGGCTCGCACTTCTGGCCGGTCCCCTGCAGGGCCACATGGGAGCCGTGTACTCCGCCCAGTTCGCTCCAACAGGGCGCCTGCTCGCCTCGGGCTCCTTTGACCGCAGCGTGCGCCTCTGGGACACAGCGCAGCAGCGCGAGGTGCCGACCACTCTCCGGGGCCCGCCAGGAAGGGGGGGGAGGGGGAAGTCAGCGGCTGAGGGAGGAGAGTGACGGGGGGGGGAGGGGGGGCAGGTCGCCTGTCTGGAGGAGCATCAGCTGAGCGTGGCCGACGTCTGCTGGTCGGCAGACGGTGCGCGGGTGCTCTCTGCCGGCTTCGACCACTCCGTGAAGGAGTGGGACCCCGCGGGGGGGCGGGCCGTGCACTCCTACGACACGCGCAGCGGCTTCGTGCAGGCCGTCTGCTGTCATCCCAATGGTGCCTCCAACGCCTGATATCCCCAAGCTACAAACGCACAAAGCCCTACATGCCATGCCATGGCATGGCATGCCGTGCCGTGCCAACGCCACACCACACCATAAATCAAGTTCATAACTCCCCTCCCGACCTCTGAGAATGTGGCAAAGCATGCTGAACGGCTGCTTGTAGAGAAAGTTTTTCTGAGACTCGACACGCACGTTCTGTGCTGCCAGACGGTGCCCTCTTTGTGGCGGCGGGAACAGCAAAGCGGGTGTATGTGTTTGATCGGCGGCAGGGCAGCGCGGCGGCCATGGAGCTCGAGTGCGAGGGGAAAGTGAGCTCTGTGGTCGTCAGCTGCGCGTGGACGTGTGTGTCCGGCGACTCGCGGGGAGCCCTGAAAGAGTGGGACCTGCGCACAGCCGCCTGCTTGGCCTCCCGCTTCAACGACCCCACGCACAAGCCCATCTCCTGCCTCGCATTCGTGGAACCGCAAGGTGTCTATGCATTTTCAGGCCCGTGATTCAGGAAGCGTTATTCTGCACATTTTGGAATTCTGCGCTTCAGAAACTCGATCCACCTTAGGCTTTTCGTCCAGACAGTGTCTACTCAACAAATTTATCTCGATTTCCGCGGTTCCTTTTCAGTAAACAAAGGTCAACTGGTGGTGCTGGGACTTGCAGATGCTTCGCTGGAGAGGGAAAGTCAGCTGGCAGTCAACAGCGACGAGAATGGCAAGCTCACAAGCCCTTCGACTTGGGCACCAATAGCTTGCTTCGACAGTTTTAGATGTGACGGCCACTTCTGCATTTGCCATTTGCACTGAGCCTGTCTGGGGAAGGAGCAGTGCTCCGAGTCTACGATGCATCGGCCGAACCAGCTGGCGATTTCTCTGGAGGCCACGTGGCGGCGCTGCAGCTCCGGCACGCCATTGAGGGGACGCGCAGCGAACACTGGAGCATCCGCTGCTCGCTGCTGCGCGGGGCGCTCTGTGAGTGAGGGGGGACAACGGCATGCATGTGCATGGGGCTCATGTGCATCAGCCATGTGGCGCCTTGGCCCGTTCCAGCACGTGTGGGGTAACTTGCCACGTGTCATGGGAGGTGGCACAGACAGCAGCAGAACGCGGTCGGAGAGTCAACGGACTGGCGGGGGCGACGGCAGAGATGCGCGCAGCAGAGGGTGAGGGGGAGGGCGCAGCAGCGTGAAAGCCCTCCAATCCTATGAGGTCCAGCCCCTTCCCCTGCTGCTGAGCAGGACTGAGAGACTGATTGGGTGCGAATGGAAATGGGGGCGGCAGGTGGCTGGACGGCCATGTGCAGGAAGCGCTGCTATTGGCCTCAGGCAGCGCTGACCCGTATGCCTATGTCTTTGACGTCAGCGGGCCCCAGGTTTGTGTTTCTCTCTTGTAACGGGCCTGGCTGTAGGCCGAGTGTACGGAGGGGAGGGAGGGGGAGACGGAGAAGGAGAGAGGGAACGAGCGATCATTCGTGATGATGTTCTTTCTGAGCGGCGACGAGCGGCGGGGCGCAGGGCTCCGCGGAGCTGGTGCAGCGGCTGGAGGGCCACGCGGACCGCGTGTGCGGCGCCACGTGGCACCCGAGGGAGGCGCTGCTCGCCACCTACTCCGCCGACTGCAGCGTGCGCCTCTGGGCTCCGCAGAGGCGCGCGTGACGCTTCACCCATGGTCATGCCATGCCATGGCATGCTTCCCTGGGGCAATGCAAGAGATTGACGCGGTTTAAAGTGTGGATGTGGAATGAAGTGTTCGTAAAATCCCATGGCACCCGACCATGAAGCCGGGCCCATGGTCCACAGTGGGCGCGGGTCGCGGGAGTGTTGTCGATTTAAAGAACACAGAACGAATCCGTTGTGAACTTTTGCGGCTTCTTCGGTCGATTGGAAGCGCGTCATGATGATGATGATGGAGGCGTTTGCCGGTCCGCCAGCCCCTTCCGTGTTCTGCGGGCTGCCTGGCCGGTCGACTGCGCACACGCTGTGAAGAGGCCATGGTTGAGACAGTCGATCGCTCCAACAGTAGCACTCGCGCGAACTGGCTTGAATGGCAGGTTCGTGAAACAGTCGTGTGGTTTTCATTTGTTTACATGTAACGCCTATTTTCCGTTTCACGACCAGTTCCACGAAAGATCGGCCAGCGCATGGGGACTGTCTGAATGTCCGTACAGTGCGACGACCTTATCACAGGTCCCGACAAGCGTCACCTGGCAGAGGGGGCGGCAGGTCTAGCGAGGGTTGCACGTGGCGTCACGGATATGCACTGGTCCCACGACGAGCGGATGGCTGACGTCAACAGTATTTTTCTTTAACGGGTGATCGAACGGTGTAGAATCCTCCGACGGCCATCGACGGTCGACG
Source organism: Zygnema circumcarinatum (assembly GCA_037447605.1). Lineage (NCBI taxonomy): Eukaryota > Viridiplantae > Streptophyta > Zygnematophyceae > Zygnematales > Zygnemataceae > Zygnema > Zygnema circumcarinatum. Next base: position 8,612,122 of record CM074804.1, read on the forward strand.
AAAGAAACTTTTGCGTTGGTGGGACCACAGTCGTCACGCGGCGCACACAGACGAACTCGCACGTGCGGGCCGACTACAAATCAATTCGTGCTCGACCTCAGGGGCGTGACGTGACAGTCGCTAGACGCGCCACAAAGACGAGGATTTTTCGAAGTCGCACCCAGCCAATCAGAGGGCGTCCAGCGATTGTGGTGACACGTGTGTAGGACGCTAAAGGGCACCGAGGCGGGGGTAGAGACACAGAGCTGTCGCACCGCGACTAATGAGTAGGCGCCACGCTAATGGAAATTCTTCGATTTGGGGGGATCTTGGCGGAGGGGGCGATTCTGGAACCGACGCGATATAAAGCGGTATGAAAGTATGAGATGTTATCGTGCTATTGAACTTATCGATATATCCCGGCTGGAGCAATGCGATATATTCCGATATTGCAGTGCTGAGGAAAGGCCATGGCCCCATCCCGCCATCCGTCATCGCGCCGTGCCATGGTCATGCCCACGCGATGCGCGTTCCGGTTGCCAACCGCCAATGACCGCCCGCCCGGTTGCCACGTTTGCTCACCACGTGGCCGCTGACGTCTGACGTGGCGCTGACCGCCAGCCAGGTGCCCCGTCTCCTCTCGCCAGCGCCGGCGAGGCGAAGAGAGGCCATGGCGGAGGCGCAAGGCCATGGCGGGCAGGGCGAGAAGGAGGAGGAGGATGCCGCCCTCCGCGAGGCGGCGCTCCTGCTGGAGCGCGCGGAGGGCGAGTGTTACGGGCGGCGTGCGGCCCTCGGCGCGGAGGCGGGGCGGCGGCTCGCGGCGGCGGGCGGTCCTCGGCGGGTGGCGGGCCTCCTGCGCGCGCTCGCCCTCGCCGGCCCCTCCGCCTCCGCGGGGCCCGCGGGCGTGCGCGACCTCTCCGGGGCGCACAGGGCTGTGGCGGGAGCGCAGCGGCGCGGCGCGGCTGGGGGCGGCCTCGCCGCGCACTTGGTGCTGGCGGCCGCCGCGGCCTCCAGGACGAGCTTGGGCGCGCTCAAGGCCGCCGTGGAGTCTCCGAGCCGCCGCTTCCTGCCGCTCGCCTGCACGGAGTTCGTGCGCCAGGCGGAGAGCGGAGAGGCGATAACGCAGCAGCTGTTGGCGTCTCCGCCTGCAACTCAGAAACTCCTGCTCCTCGCCTGCGTGAAGCAGAGGAAGACGACTGTCCTCGATTGGTTCGTGGAGCAGGCGGTGGGGAAAGGGGAGGCTAAGGCAGCTGCCGGTGTGCTCCATGGCTGCAGCGAGGATGTTGTCATGCGGTACCTTGGAACTCTGAAGGAAAGTGGCGGAGTCAGAGTACTAAAGATCGCAAAATTCCATGGCCGTGTATTGCTCCGCATGCTCCGTTCAGAGTTGGAGGCAGCGCGGGGTTCGGAGGCCGGCGTGTGGGCTCGGTGGGGCGGCTCCTTCGACTGGGACTCCGTGCTGGCGAGCGAGCCGTCGCTCTGCGCGGAGTTGTTCGCACTGTTCGCGGCGCGGCCCCCCCGCCAGGCCGTCCCGAGAAGCAGCCGCGCCTTCCTCCTCACGGAGGCTTTTTGCTTGCCGGGCAGCGCCAAGGCGGCGGAGACGCTTGACCTCCCCGAAATACCGCCCTTACTAGCGGCACGCATGTCGCTGCTGCTTGCGGTCGCGCGTGAGTGCTGCGTTGAAATGCTGCGAAGCGCAGGCCTCTGCCAGGTCCAGGCAGGCGGAGTGGCGTACCTACTGCCCGACGGATTCTGGCGCTCTAGCTTTATGTCAAAGAACTTGGGCAAACTCTTTCCGGACCTGTTCAGCCTGGCGCGCATTGTGGGGGACGCCTTCACTGCGGAAAGGTTTTGTGCAGCAGCCATGTTAGGGGATGCAGGAGGCATTTTAGATGAAATGGTAGTGGAATTCTATTTCACGACGCGGCGAGGCTCTGTGTCGCCCCTTCTGGGGGAGCAGCAGGCTGTGACGTGGTATCGATGGCTGCTGGATGTTCTGCTGAAGGTTCGGCCCGCAAAAGCTGACTTTGGCGCTGCGGTAAGGCGGCATATGTTTGGCGCACAGGAAGCGGCCAAGGAAAAGGCGGCTCTCCGCGTCCAGCAGTACTGGGACTCGCTGGTGGACCGACTGCTGAGCACAGCGCTGCGGTACTTCACCTCGTGTGCGCTGAAAAAGCCTCTCGCAGACTTCCTAAAACAGATGACGGAGTTTCTCGAGGACTCGGGAGAAGTAGCGAGGCTAGCGAGGCGGACGGTAGGGGACGCGGTGCGGGAGGCTCAGCACGTGTGGGGGTGGTTGCTGGACTTTGGGGCGCATTTTTATACCCAGAGGGCTCCGGGCGCTCTCCTGTGGCAGGATCTCGTTCTGTGGGAGGAGGGGGCTGCCGAGGGAGAGAGGCGGCTGAAGCTGAGGGCCTGCTGGCAGTCTTGGGAGATCCCTTACGCTCTTAGACTCCTCCGAAAACAGCAGCTCTGGGAGGGGATGAAGGACTGTCTCCAAAATGACAAAGAACTGGGAGAGAAAGTGTACTTAACTTTGTCCACAAGATGGAATGAAGCCTATCCAGGACTGATGGGCGAAGAAGACATTTCCTTTGAAATGTTTTCAAGGTGGTGGAACGCATCTGCTCTGCCTGCTCTTGGCGAGAGGGCCCGTTTCTCTTTTGAAACCAGGCAGTTGTGGATTCGCATGCTGAAATCCGCCTCTCCCGCCACCCGTCTGGCAGCCCTGTCTGCTCTGAGCCCCGAGCAGATGGACGCTCTCTTGCGCTGCTGGGAGGGCTCCATGGGTGCATTGGCGGGCCTGCTGCCCCGCGGAAGCGCGGTCGTCTTGCGATTCCTCGAGAGGGCGCAGGGCGGTGACCGGGAGGAGCTGGAGGCCTTTCTGGACATCGGGCTCGCCGGTCAGCGGAGGGAGTTTGAAAAGCGCGCAAGCGCGGGCAGCGTGCAGGGCCGCCACCTCGCCTGCCGCGTCCTGCTGGCGGCCTCGCTCAGAGGGGGACTCGCCAAGGAGGTCATCGTCACTCTGCAATGGCTCGCTGCCAGGGCTCGGAATGCCCGTCCACAGAGCCGGGCGTTCATTCTCGAGCAGCTTCTCGAGCGAGATGCAGAACTCCTCGACGTATGCTGCCCATCCATGGAGGCTGATGATTCGGAACGAGGTCGTCAAGGCATGGGTTTCTCGCTTGATTCTGTAGAGGAGGCTGACTCTGCATCTCTTGTTTCTGACCAAGATAAGGAGCGCAAGCTGCAGGAAGCACAGGGCATTCGTGGAGATTCTGTATACGCAGACGGCGAGCTTGAAGTCATTGCCACAGCATTTTCTGAAGTGTGGCGGCAGTTGACGTCTGATCTGCTGAATTCCCCAGACGTGTCAACGCCGGAGCTTGAATCTCTGCCCGGTAGGATCGCTGAATTTGGAGACTCCGTGAAGCAGCATGTGTTGAAGCGACTGCAGGAGGGCTGCTCATTGGAGGGGGCGTTTCGCGTATGGTGGCGCCTTGCGAGCCACTTGCAGTATGAGGTGAGGTTTTCTTCCACTCCCTCTCTCCCCTCCTACTGATCTCCCTCTAAGAAATCCATATGGGACGGCAGGACAGACAGGCTGATTAGCCAATCCAGTGGCATTTGGGCGGGCAGGTTCGCGTCCGGCAGTGCGGCGGGCAGCTTCACGGGGAGGAGGCCGTCTTCTTTCGCTGCAGCCGAGGGCCCCCTCGCGAGAGGCCGCCCTCCGCGGAAGTTTGCCGCGCTGTGGTGGACGCCACGGTACAAGATTACGCAGCGTTCTTCCCCTCCGCGGCGGTCGAGGATGCGCTGGCAAGCCAGTGCCTCATACACCTCCTGCGATTTTGTGGAAGGTGCTGGCGGGAAGTCCCCCTTCTTGTGCAGGCTGTCACTCGCTTATCTCAGAGGTGGAGGGATCTGTGTGAGAAAGATGAAAACGGAATACTGATAACGCCTGTGGGGAACGACGACTTTTTCCCCGTGGAACAGCTGTTATGTAGCGAAGTGTATTCGTCGTCGGATTGGTGGAAACATGCGCACAACTGGAAAGGGGAAGCGCAAGTGTTAGTAGAAGTTTTGGACATGTTGGTGAGGTCCGACCTCGCTCCAAAGTACTTTTTGATGTGGTGGCGGCTGCACCTTCTCCAGGCGGGCCCCTCCGCCATGGCCAAGCGGCAAGCGCGCTTGACCTGCGCCCGGCGGGCCCTCGCAGTGAGCCCCTCCCTCGCCCTCTTCCGGTGCGTGTGGAGGACGCTCGCGGCCTACGACCAGCCCTGCCTCTCGCCCTGCTTGGGGGGGCCGCCCCCTGCCGCCGCCGCGCACCGCAAGGCCTTCCTGCCCGCCTCAGACTTGGCGGCGGGGTGGGGGGTTCAGCCACAGCTCAAGCGGCGGAGCCACAGCCGCAGAAAGCGACGGCCGGAGCAGGTGTTCGTGTACAGAGAGAGCGACGCTGCTGTTGACGCGTATCCTCTTCCCGCCACGTGGCATTTGCATCGCCTGACAGCTGCCCAAAGCAGGGCGTTAGAGGCGCAGTTGGTGGCGCAGATGAGCACCGACGGGCTTGCTTTGGAGAGGAGGGCCCTCTCCGCGAAGCGGCTCTGCCGCCTCCCCACCTTCGACCCGCACACGGTCGTGGCTGCCCTTGTGAAGGCCGGCGGCGCGCTCTCGGCCACTGCTGGAGAAGGTGAGGGGGGGTCCGCGGCCGGAACTGGCTGGACCGAAGGGCAATCCGCAAGCTGTCTTACAGACGAGAGCGACTTTGAAATGGTGGATGTGGCAGCAGCCACTGGAGAGGAAAGAGGTGAGGGGAAGGGGGAGGGGGAGGGGGAGGGGGAGGAGGAGGAGGAGGGACACACGGATCTGCGGGTTGACGGGGCGGGACAGATTGAAGAGATGCTAGAGCCGCTGGAAATTTCTACGCCTGAGGAAGGCCGAGATCCCCCTGTACATGGGACGAAGGGGAAGACCCGTCTCCCGTCTTCAGTGCCTCCCTTGGTGGGCATGGAGCAGCTGGCCCCTAAGATGCCGCCCCTTGTCCTCACCACGTTGCTGCGGGGTCTCACTCGACTAGATGAACCCCTCTCTGCCGTCAGCTTCGTCACTGCTCCAGCATTTTTGCGATCTCATGGCACAATCGCCATGGCATTTCTGCGCCACATTCGAAAGTTCCTTTCACGAGACGATGACTTCTACGACATACTGCACAGTCTGCTCGCAGGGAGACGACGCGAGGCTGTGACAGTGAGTTCGGCTTCTTCTCCCAAGTAGCAGTAGTGAGCTGCGAGTGCAAGAGTTGCGGCCTCACTGCCCTATCCTGCTTGCTTGCTGCAGCTAAGTGTGCTGAAGGAGGTCGTTCGCTTACTGGCAATGGCCGGTTCGCAGCGCTGCCTCGACCTTATCTTGCGTGAGCGCAGCCGCCCCGGGGCGCATCGGGATGTCCTGCTCGCGGTATCCATCCATCCCTCCCTTTCTCCCTCCCTCCC
>CM074804.1:8617596-8661355 GCA_037447605.1 Zygnema circumcarinatum
CCCCTTCCCCTCCCCCTCCCTCCCTCCCTGAAGGGAGGCATGCAGGCGAGGCTCAAGATGTGGAAGTTCCAGAAGGTACATGCGATGTAAAAGCCTTCACAACCTTGGCTCACCTTGACGCCGGTGCCATTCATCCATTGGTTGCAGGTCCTCCAGTCGTTGGCGCGGGCCCTCGCGAGTCCCGGAGGCGCGCGGGTCCTTCCTGCGCTGGCCCTGGCCGGCCTCCCCGCGCGGGCCAGAACGCCGGAGAATCTCATCCCGTACCTCTCCATCGTCCCGAGCTCGTGGGAATCCTCGCAGAAACCGAACTTGCAGCCCTTCCTCCGGCACGGCCCGCCCTGTCTGCGGGCCTTCGCTGCGCAGCTGGAGGAGCTGCCTCGCATCGTCCTCCCCTCGGACGTCTCCGCAGTCTTCTTTCGCGACGCGCTGCTGCCTCTCTGCGCCGACTCTTTCTGGCCGCAGTCCGCCGCCTCGGGGGGTGTGCAGAAAGACGCGGAGGAGCGGTGGGCACTGCAGGCGTTGGCCAAGGCATCGCTCAAGCCCTGGGTGTACCCTGAATCCCCCGTTGCCGGGACAGCTCCATTGGTTGCTGTCCTTGTCGCAGAGCTTACAGACCTTTCCCCGTCTAAGCTTGGATTTTCTGACGCTAAAAACGCGCTGGCCGTTGCAAACGACCACGTTCAGATTCTCTGCCAGGAGTATCTGTTCCTCTGCCCGACATTACCTCTGGTAGCCCTTGGCACACCTTGCCTCGACGACTTGTTCTGCTCTCCCGCATGGAAGGGCGTGCAAGAAGTGACAGCCACCCTCTGCAAGGCCCTCGCGTCCCCCGAGGCCATCCTGCCGCCCGGAGGAGGGCAGGCCGGGCCCCGCGAGGTCCGCGTGGCGGCGTACGGCCGAGCGCAGCGCTTCCTAAGGGCGGTGCGCAGGTCGCCCCCCTCGCCCGCCCGCCGCCCCGCAAACCTCCTGTCCTCCTCCTCCTCCTCCTCCTCCGCCGATTCCGAGGTGCTGGCGGCGCTCGCCGTCGCAGAGTACAAGGAGGTCTGCTCCGTGCTGGCTCCCGCGGAGGGTCTCGGCCCCCTCCTGAGCGAGGAGGTGTACTCGGCCAAGCTGTGCTTCTTAGAGCAGCGAGGACACTATTCAGCGTTCTGCCCGGGCTTCAACAACTTCTCTGAAACGTGGCCCGCTTTGCTGCCGGTATTCAGACCTCATGCGAGGGCGCTATTCTGCAGCAGGCTTGCGGAAACTTTGCACCTCGCCCTTCCAGTGCCTTTTGAAAGGAGCGCCACGTGGTGGAAAGAGCAGTACGACGAGGTGAAGAAGTATGAGGAATGGATCACCAAGCAAAGCATGGCAGTGCAGCACAGTTGGCAATTAATCAAAATGGATCTCTTAGAAGGGGGCAAGTCTGCGGACGTTGATGCAGCAGCTGTGCAGGAAGAGCTTGCATCTTCATCGACATTGGCCGTAGCTCATCTGAGGACTGGAAATGTTCCAGCCGCTGCGGACCTTTGCTCGAATGCTGTGAAGCTTCTAAGGCACGCGCTGAAGGACGGTGGCGGGGAGGGCATCCGGCCGCTGCAGCGGCTGCCTGACGCGTGGCTTCGCAGGCACGCGGAGGGCCCTCTGCAGGAGGGGCGGGTCGCAGGGCTGCTATGCCGGGCTCTGCTTCAAACCGAATTGCTTCCTGTTCGCCCTCCGCCAAGGCCCCTGCGAGGGCTCGAGGACTGGGTCATGGAGCACTGCTCGGGGGATGCGCTCTTCACCTACGTCAAGGTGATGGTCGAGGAAGCTGCGGGTCATCTCTGCGACTGGGGGGAAATGGCAATCCCGGGTTTGGCGAGGCACGTGTTGGATCTTCTGCAGCAGATACGAGGAATTACAGGAAGTGACCTGCTCACGAGTGACAGCAGGAAGAGGAAATGCGAGTCAGAGCTCACTGGCGAAAGGCCCTTTGGAATTTTGTTGGAGAGGATTCTTAGTTATTCGGCGGCACAGTGCGTCGCGGGGGGGGGTCCTGGTGGCTTTCAGGAAAGCTCTGATCTTCCAAAACGCGAGATTTCGTTTCCCTTCTATTTGTTCTTCCAAGAGGTCACTCTCGGTGCTCTCGGCGCGTTCCCTCACGTCCTTGCAGATGGGTACACTCCCAGAGTTCGCGCCATTGCCATGGAGGCGCTGGTTCAAGTGCTTGACGAGCACTGCACTGGTTCAGAGCCCGAAGCGGCGCTGCACGCGAAAGCAGGTGACATTCTGAAGAGGGCCTTCACTCTGGAGGGGGAGCGGGGGGGACCCTCCGCCTGCCTGCTCTCTGCGCAGTGGGCCGTGGCGGCGCTGCTCGCGGGGGAGGGCGCGGCCTCACGGGCGGAGGGCTTCGCCGAGAACGTGCTGGGCACTGCGTGGAGGGAGAGGGAGAGGGAGAGGGAGGGGAAGAGGGAGAGGGAAAGGGAGTGGGAGAGGGAAAGGGAGTGGGAGAGGGAGAGGGAGGGAGAGGGAGAGGGAGAGGGAGAGGGAGAGGGAGAGGGAGAGGGAGAGGGAGAGGAGAGGGAGAGGGAGAGGGAGAGGAGAGGGAGAGGAGAGGGAGAGGGAGAGGAGAGGGAGAGGGAGAGGGAGAGGGAGAGGAGAGGGAGAGGGAGAGGGAGAGGAGGGAGAGAGGGAGAGGGAGGAGGGAGAGGGAGAGGGAGAGGGAGAGGGAGGAGGGAGAGGGAGAGGGAGAGGGAGAGGGAGAGAGGGAGAGGGAGAGGACGAGGGAGGAGGCCCCGTCCAAGTCCAAGGGGAGGCGGCGGCTCGCGCTCGTTGTGCTGCAGGAGGCGGCGGAAGTGTGCGCGCGGAGGGAGGCGGCCGCCGGCGGGCGCCTCGCGTGGCCGGAGGAGCTCCTCGCGCTGCTGGCGGCCATGGAGGCGGCCGAGGACCCCTGCCTCGCCTGGGCGGCCAAGGTGACCGCTGTCTGTCTCCGCTAGCTAGAGGGCGCGCCGACACTGTGAGGAGGACGCTTTTAACGTTTGGGGGCATACTCGATAGAGCCGAACTTCAACTTCCACCTGCAGAAGCACTGCATTGATGATCTTTTTGTAAATAGCATTATAATCCGTTTCTTTAATTAATAAAATGCTGCCGCTGCTGGAAGTTGAAATTTTAGCTCTTTTATAGGCGCAGTCTGCGCTTTCCTTCATACTGCACACTCGTCGCACTTTAGTCGGAATGGCACAGCCATTAGAGACAAATGCGGGTCACACCCTCAGCATGCGCACACCAATCTCATTTAGAGCACTTGTTGCGACAGGAACCTCGATGCTCGTCAACTTGGACCCAATTGTTTAAATTGTTTTGTACATTCTCATCCATTTCAACGCGGTGCAAACTAGAATTTTGTTTGCTTATGCTTATGCTTTTGTTTTTAGTCCCTACAACTGCTTTGTGAGGTACACGGCATGTGATTGGCCTGTTTGGCAGTGAGGTGAGAGTTTCGCTTCTTGTTCACAGCCTCCTCCTCCCCAGCACGCGCACCTCCACATTTTCGCAAATCCAGAGCCGAGCAGCAGGGGCTTGCTCGGTGCCAGCAGCGGCCTGCCTGCCTGTCATGTTTCGCCACGTGTACCAGTTTTAGCGCTTTCTCAGTTGGTGCCAACCTGACGGCGCCACGAGTCTTCGATGATGAGCTCTTCCAGCGACCAGTCTTCATAACTGGACAAACGAGAAGTGCGCAGCTGATTCAGGCCCTAAAGCATACGCAATGGTTGCAGAAAACAAGTCAAATGCACTCTCGTGTTTTACGCAGTTTTAAGTTTCTTCTGTTAAAAAAAACACAACACGAAAACATTGTACGACTGTCCCTGGCAGTGCAATGAAACGCTTAGAAGTCGACTGCTGTCCAAGACGGGATGATGCTGCAATTAGCTTTGTGGATCAATGGTGAAAAAATGACCTGTACTCAAAACATCAAATTCTCAAGCAACAAAAGATGCTGGATCCATACAACATACATCCGCGGAAAGCTGCTTACTGCAGTCTCTCCGCAAGCCTCACCTGCCATCTGGAAGATATCTCCTGATCGTAAACGGAATCTTCTTCTCCCGCAGTTCTTTCATTGCAATCTGCAAAGTAGAAACTCATTGCAAACATCCGTCCGCATTACCAAAAGAATGCCGCGAAACAAGCACGCGCGCGATACCTATTTAAGGCGATCAACTGGGAGGACTATCCAAATCAACAAACCGAGCGACCAAAGTACCGACATGCATATACACCAGTTAATGCTCCACCAACTAATAGAACCTTGTCAATTTAGCATATGAAATAGGAGCATGCTCTACAGTAATATGCATTGGCACCGTCAACACAACCTTGTATCTCCGTAGTGAACGCTAGGGAAGAGAGAGTGAAAATGAACATGGTATGTAGCTGTGTCTCTAGGTCTCTAAAACAAAAACAGTAGAAGCAAATCAAAGAGGTTTAAGTCCAGTCTTGCGAATTTCAAAGTGCGTATCATGCAACACTAAAGTTAATCTACCATCTGCTCCAACATGACTTCTGAAGCAGACAACTTCAAAGACTGTTCACCAACAAGGCTACAGGCCGTTCACTATTACAACAGTCCATTCCAACACAAAAAAATTCAACATCTTTCAACATATTCATGAAAGGAAGACCTTTCTGCATGCGCACATGACAAGAAAAGACTTCCTTCGGTTGCCTTAAAAAACTGACCTCCAAAGGATCCGTCTCTCCTGCAAGCTCCACCATGACTGGCGCGTTCATGCTGGCAATCCGCCGACAAAGAACGACTTATGAGAGCCTCCAGTTGTTTCTTATACGCAAAGCAAGCAAGCTATGGGGCGGTTCAACGACCCAAAGAAAGGCTATTCACTGCTTCCAAGAGAGCTTCCCTTCGTAGGAGAGGCAGACACAATGAAGTGCCTGGAAACAGGCTCCAATACCTCTTCTACTTAGAAAGAGTCGCTCAATTGTACATAAACATACGTAATCTGACAGCCTATTATCAACATCATGCTTCGGTTAGATAAAGCCAACATGTGCCACTAAAATCATCTAGAAACCCATCGTCTGGCAAATGACATTCTGTGACAAACAAGAACTCGAGTGCATCCCATCCTCGACAAAACCTGATCAACTTTGATCAACAAGTTTTCAAGTCTTCTGAAGTTAATTTAAGAAGATATGATCCTCGCTGCCTTCCTTATTCCTCACAAAAATAGAAATGCCAGCATTTGTAAGCCGACCTTATTTGAAGAGCTCTTGTGCCCAGCACCCGCGCTCTTTCGTACTTAGTCATGAACTTGGTTGTTTTTCGCGGTCTATTCGTCAGTTGTTCGGGCTCACTGTCCCTTATCTCGAGACCATCCGCGGGCACCCCGCCTGCATCTTCTTCCTTCTCTTCCTCTGCCTCCTCTTCCTAGTGAGACCGAAACCAGCCGACAACCCACAAGAATTTAATCACTTGTTTCCATGAGACAGGCCTTCGCGAAGGGCGGCTTGCCATGTTAATTGGCAATAAACCAAAAGCCTCGGGGCCTTTCAGCATTCATCACACGTTCTCACGGACTGTTATATCTTTCTGATAATTACTTTTTCCCATCATCAATGTAACTTCCTATCCCACTTGCGCTATCGTAATGAGCAGACACCTTCCCTGTGTCTGTCTTACAACTTAAGCATCTACCTTTAGCTCCGAATATAGAAACAAGAGTGTGAAACTTTGCAATCCTGCATAATTGGAGAGTTTGCCAATCGCCTTTACATGGTGTAAGAATGATATGCATGATCCAAAGAAGTAAAGAAGCAGCATGTAAAAAAAAGGGGACGGGAGAAGGGGAACAACTAAGTATGAAAGCATCGCTACAAAAAAAGAAATTCCAAATTATAAGTTAGCTTCAACTTATTCCTCCAGAGATTCGACCCTCATTCAGGTAATCCTGCAACGGCCTTGAGAGTCTGCGCAAGAGAGCGAGGAGAGAAGCGCGGAGCCAGACCTCCAATTCCGGAGCTTCGGGCTCGTCTTCGTACCTGCGCGGAGCCACGCGGGGGGGGGTGGCAGGGAGTCAGCAGACAGCGCGCCGCACGGGCAGGAGGGCAACAGGGCAGCAGGGCCGGCGCGCTCTCACCCGCCGTCCCCGCCGTAGTCGTCACCCTCCTCGTCCGCCATGGCCGCCCGCCCGCTCGCCGCTGCCGCCGCTGCCGCCGCTTCCCTCGCTCCCTCTCCCTCTCTCTCCCTCCCTCCCTCCCTCCCTCCCTCTCCCAGCGACGCGCTCGCGCTCGCGCTCGCGCTTCTCGACGAGAGGCGAAACGGGTGACGGGTCACTTCAGCCCGCGCGTCGCTGCGCGTTCAAAAAGGTCCCCCCGGCGGGCGGGCGGGCGGCCGGCGGGCAGAGGCAGGCAGGCCGCAGGCAGCGGAGGGAGGCAGGGAGGGAGAGAGGGGTCGAGGGAGGATGGCGGGTTCCGCAGTGCCCCTCTCTGCGCCTCCGCCGGGGCGCTCCTGCGACAAAGGCTCGCAGACTGAGCTCGGTGCGCAGGGACTGGAGTATTTCTCTGGCGGTGCTGGAGGCTGGCAGGCTCACAGAGGCGTGCGGCACTTTGCAGATCATGACGAGAGCTGCGAGGCGAGCCCGCTGCACGGTCAGCAGAGCACTCTTGAAAAAGGCAGCGACCTCGACTTACTCTGACACCGAATCCGTTAAATTGTGGTATTGGAATGTGGACGATGTAGCGTGTACTTTCGAAATTCGGATTATCTGCTAGTGACTGCCGCTTAACCAAAGCTTCTTTTGTGGAGTGAATTTCAAGAATCACATCAAATAAACCAGATAATAATTGTTGTAAACCATGCTCTGTCCGCGCGACCATGTGCGAGCTCTATTCGTAAATTGCTCCGTATTCTGCATGCTTCATGCAGGATGGAATGCAGATAACGGAGCAGAATTGCAGCAAGAGCGAATAAGGTGCTGTACATCATCCGCGGGTCAAAAGATGAGATAGAGTCACCTTGTCTTCCAGTAAATAACTTCTATGGCATGCGAGGCTGCTCCACTTGTGCACTCAGAATATCATGCCAGTGCACTTTTGACTGCCACATATCAGACCCTCGGTCATTGTGCGACTTGGTTAGCATGATGAAAGTATCAGAGGACATTTCTAAGGCGCCTGCTTCTGCTTACTCCGAGTTATTACGCACAAGAGCATCCACTACATGTGGCGCTGCGGCCAATCTTGTTAGAGAAAGTGACTGCAAAAATCTACGCTGAAACCACTGTCTTCATTGTTAGAGTGGCTTGCTTTGTACTGAAAGCCGACTCTATGAACAGTTACTTTGAATATCAATAGGACACTCCCAGTAGTTTTTTGATAAGGGCAAGTAATGATGAAGCACAGTTCTTGTTCATTTTTCAGGAGTGGAAGCAAAGCTGAGGTGCTGACACCTGTTGTCACTCTTTTCAACAACAAATGGAAGTCTACCAACCTATCGATCATGGACCTTCAATGCCACCCCTTACAAGCCGACTTGATAGTGGCCTGTTACTGGAATCCAGCTGTGGCTTCCCTAGACTGTGGCTCGTTTTCTTACTCAAACTCCAAAGGCTGGGTCACCTCCTCTGGCAAATCTCCAGGAAGCAGCCTTTTTAATCAGACGCATAGTTCCCTCTCCCCCGACACTATTGATTCTTCCCAGTCGCAGACGTCACGTACAGAAGAAAACACTGATCCTGCAGTCGTCGTGTGGTCTACGCAAGGTCAACAGGTTTCAATCTTGCAGAGCGAACATCGAGTAACGTCGCTGGCCTGGGACCCTGCAAACATTCACGTTCTTTCTGGAGGCACACAACTGGGACAAATCCTCATTTGGGACACACGGGCAGGAAGGTGTGCGATTCAAAAAAGTAAACTGATATCAGCTAGGTGGCAGGGACACCTGGACATGGTCAACAACCTCACTATGGTTGACGAAGGAGAGTCAGGAAAGCTAGTGAGTACATGTAAAGCTGGTCGATTATGCACCTGGACCCGACGCATGCTTGATAAGGTGTTTGTCCTCTCCCTGCCTTCCACACTGCCCAGCGGTGAACGTCAAAAACAAAAGATAGAAGCCTCTGTCGATAACATTTTCGGATTTATGAATGTCATTGAAAGTGGTAACCGACTGCTTAGTAGTTCTTTGCGGCTCGCAAGTTAAGGGCTTAAAGCAATACATATGCCGGTGCAACTTGATAGGGAAAGTACCGTTTTGCCGTTCGTGGTTTCATTAGTAGTGTCTCCTTAGCGCTGGCCAACAGGTCTGTTTAGTTGCCACGTTACCGCCAGAGCAACAAAAAGCTTTTGAAATAGGATGTGGCCCATTTTCCAGACTTATCCTACGCTGGACATTAGAATTGCAATACTGACGGGGAGAACAAGACTGATTTTTTATCCTGACCGCGAATGCAGCCTCTGACCAAATTGGAATTGCGACAGCCCGGGAGTTCAGAGGATTCGATAAACCTGGTCACTCAGTGGAATGTCGTCCCGACATGCTTATCCTTTGCGCATGGGGACAGGAACACGTTCTTTTTGGGAACTGAATCTGGCCAGCTGTACCAGGTATACTGTAGTTTTACTTATCATTGTTGTGGCATAAGGCTACAAGTAGACGTGATGGAATAGTTGAACAAAGCTCCTTGCGTTTGTTTGTCAATTGACGTGACTTTACTTTTCTTGAGAGTTTGGGTTGATACATAGAAAGCGGGTGAACATGATAACTAAGTGAACCGCCGATTGCTATGTGGATAACAGTCAGTCTCCATTCCTTTCAGATTTCTCAGGAGAAGGGGCAATGTGTGAGGATGGCAACGCACAGGAATATGTTGGTGTGGAGGAAATGGAGATTATCACGATTTAAAATGATTCTCAGTGCTTCTTGATTTGACAGGGTACCCTGAATGGTAGTCCGGAAGCAGACCTTCCTGGTCTCTTCCGTCAGATTGGCCCACAATCGGACCAGCGACGGGTGCGCCGGTGGAGCGGTGAGGGGTTCATGAGGAGCTCACGGCACTTGGCGAACAGGCGACCTTCTGGTAGCTCCTCACCAATCGCACAGAGGGACTCCCACTTAAGTTCCTCGTGTACTTGTCCTCATCCTTCCTTTTGTTGGATGTATCAGCCACTCCGTACTGCTTTTCCTTTGCACACTCGTCAAAGTTATTGTACCTTCTCCCAATGAGTTTTTAAGCACTTGACAGCTTTTTTTTTTCTTCCTTTACTTTCATTTCCCTGTCATCAGTTATTGCACGTCTCTCTGCTGTCCATCTTCAGCAATAGCCAGAATGCATTGCCTTCACCTCGCCAAGCTGTCAACTTCCTATCTATGCCTCCTCCTCGTCTCTTCTTTCAATAAGCGCTTCGCACTAGGATTGGTGGTCTCTGGCTGTTAAGCCTCATCCATGGCTACTGCGCACATTTTTATGGTACAATATGGGGGGGAAGTTGATGGTTACGTACCTTTTGATAAATTATCAACTGTCCTTTTCTGTTTCGTGCGCATCTTTAGTTTGCTTATTCCTTTTGCTGCATCGCACCCTTTCGAGCAGGTGCCGAAGCCCACCGGGGCCTCATCAGCGGCCTCCACTGCCACCCGGGCACACAGCAAGTGGAGGGCTTGCCTGACGTTGCTGACCTTATGCTGACGTCATCATGGGACTGGACTTTCAAGTTGTGGAGTGCGCATAACCCGTCCAGGTGAGATGCATCTATGGATTTTGTCCAAGTATTTTGAACTTTCTGTCCATTCTTGTTTCTCGTTTGTCCTTGTTTGCTGTTCATTTGTTCTTCCAGTCTCATTTTTTTTTTCTTTTTAGCTTTGCATAGTTGCAGCCCCAGGCTGCTTCATAACCAGTGACTTCGTTCCTTTCCCTGAAAGCCGGTAAAGATGAAAGGAAGATATGAAGCATTTAGAAGTCGGGTGAACTCCAACCACTGTTCTGTCGACACGCGAGGCAATGCCCGCCTAAAATCTTTTGAAGCAGCTGCGCTTTTGTGTTTGTAATGTTGTTTGTGGCGGGGTATTGATTTCTCTTTTTTGCCATTCACAGGCCATTGTGGAGCGTGGAGTATTTGAATGCATGTCATGACGTGCAGTGGTCGCCGAGAGATCCCTTTGCGTTTGCGGTGCTTTCGGCGGATGACAACCGAGTGCAACTGTGGCACCTCGGGGCGAGTCTGAACGGACCGGTCGGGGCGCTGCCGCTGCGGCCCACCACCACTACTACTCACCGCGGCGCTGACGCCTCCTCTGCGGGCGGCGGCCGGCTGCGGTGGACCTCGGACGGCCGCCAGATCGTCTGCGCCGACCTGCGAGGGCGCATCCACGTGGTGGGGGCGGAGGCGGCGCAGGAGGCCTTCGGCGAGCTGCCGTCCGATGCGCTCGAGGCGGTCTGGGAGAAGGTGGAGGAGCTGAGGACGCGCAGCCGCTGACTCTGACTCTGCCTCTTCTTCCCCCCCCCCTCCCTCTGCCTGTCCTTGTGCCATCGCACGTGCTGGACAAGTCATTTGAAACGCAACGTACCATACTCTCATTCGGTATTTGCGTGCGATGATGCTCTATGCGGTGGGGTGGGGCCGTGCAATAATTTTGCATCCAAATGTTCTGTTTCGAGTAACTGACAGAGCTTAAAGTAGGCAGTTTGATATCCAGCATGACGGAAAAAAGCGCAAGTTTGAGCACACCCACCCTGCCATTCAGCCTCACATCGCTTTCGAGTTCAGTCCATGCTGAACGAACGAACACAAATGCTCCGAGGAACGATTCTTTCATGTATTCCAATAAATTTAACAAATGAGAACGAGTCTACAGATCAGACAGAGGCATTTTAGGTGGAAGGATGAGCAAGTGCCTGCCAGTCAACCGCTGTGGCCCCGCTGTGGCCCCTCCGGATATGGAGGTGAAAGGCAAGCACACAGGTCCTCCCGAAGCAGATGGGTCAAATAACACTGCCTTGCCTAACGCAGCTGGTCCAGAGGGTTGCTACTTTTCACATACCTCATTACCATCAAAGCTAAAAGTTCACCTACCGCGGACCCGCCCACGCCTGACATCTCCAAGTAAGCGTTGTTCCACCACCAGACCTAACTACGATTGATTGAACCTGACAGCTGATGACTCTAGTGATGTCAATATCTACAACTCAACAGCCTCTGTGTTTTTCTTTACAAATGCCATCAAGACCCGTCACTGCTCTCTGGACCTCGCAGCCGGCCGTCTAAACAGCTGCAGATAAATAATGGGGCCATGTGCTCCAATATTCGTGTAGACAGGAGGAGCTCCTCGCAAACAGACCAAACTTTTCTCCAAAAACTCTCCATTGTTGGCGCCATGCTGTGTCCACAGGCCTCACTGACCCCGGAAACCGATGCTTCCCGAAGACACCTACAGCAACCGATTTATTGACATTCTACAGATTTCCGAATGAAACTCTGCACAAACTTCGCTTGTTTGAGCCTCATCTCAGTTGCAGGACAGGCTGCCAGCGGCCTCCTGAGAAGTTTTGTGCATTGGTTGACGGCAACGCATTTGTCAACGCAAGCAGCAGGGTGCTCTGCATGACTCTTCCAGTTGTCAATTCGATCATATAATTCCATCGGTCGATCGCCTCAAGATCCCTAACGCGGCTTCCTATACATCCGTGCGAGGGTATTTTACGTATTCCCCACCCATCAGCTGAAGGACCTCTTCCCAAAGTTTATCGTGGGGTGTCTTCAAAAGTATACCAGGACTGCACGCTGCAATCTGCCACCATCCTGACCTGACTTCTTTCTGCAGCTGCATGGAATCCCAGCCTGCATATCCGAAAAAGAAACGGAAATCTTCTGGCCTGGCTTCATGAGTATTTACTGCGGACACTGCTGCTTCCATGGACGACATGCTGCCACAGTACGTTCCCGGTAGAACCTCATCAGAACCGTTAACGTTTCCAACATTATGAAGCAAAATAAAACGACGAGTATCCAGAGGACCTCCCACGTTGACCGGGCATGATCCAAAGGTCTTCATCAAGCTATGGCTCATCCCCTTCATCGTGCCGATTCTGTGGCTCAAGGGCTTGTTCAGCACCACTCCATATGGTGCCTCTTCATCCTCATGACTAAGCATGAGAATAACAGATTTTTCGAAAAACGCATACCCATTTAGCTGCTCTGTAGCTACGAGAATACAGCCTCGCTCAAGTTTAGGAACCACATGAGCCCATTCTCTGCCTTCCCTCCCCCTGGATGAGACAGTCCACGCACCGAAATCAAATCTACTCTTTCCGTACTCATTGTCCTCGAACCCTCGAGACTCTCCTGCTCTACTCTCAGCTTGCTGTTCCATGTCGACAAGCTGCGCACGAAAGGTTCGCCAATCCATGTCGCGAGGGGTTGAAGACGAGAACGCTGGATGAAACAAAGACTGCTCTCTCTGAAACGACTCCATATCATCATCTTCAGGGGCAGGCAGCCCGTCCTTTGCACCCCCATTGCCTCGTCCAGAACTGCATATTATACTCCAACTTCTGCCTGCACATCAGAGGAACACAATAAGCAAAATCAGAATAACCGGCCAAGACTTCGCTTTTATAGCACGCGTACGTGCTTGTCCATAATAAACCTCGTCGACGTGATTCTTCTTCAGTGTGATTTACAGGCACCTACGAAGAAATCTTCTCACGCCCCAGCAATCTTCACATTAGAAAGCCATGTTGCATTCCCGGATCCCAAACATGCTTCCCCAACCCTTGCCGTGGAGAACGCGTGCAGCAAAGCATTTATAATTCTATGGCTTCAAAGCACATTTCAGAAATTCAAAATCCAGAACCGTTCTGATGCTTGTTTCCCTTGAGAAACATCATAAGTGCGTCCTGAGTAGCGATTGCTACATGAGATCATCTTGAAGCAATGATCAAATCCAACAATCCGCACTTTGAAATTGATGAGCTCACCGATTCCTGAGCTAACATCTGATCTGTGTCAGATGATTGAAGTGTAAAGACATCCAATGAAACAAATAAAAATTAAAAACAATGACGGGATCAATTGCATTCGGTGGGCCTCTGCAACGCCATCATTCACTGGTGCCGGTGTCAATTTCAATACAATGCTATTCACCGGAAGTTCTGCACTACAGTCTCAACAGACTATTAACAGGGGCAAACTTCCTCAAAAGGAAAAACTTTATTAGATTGCTTCTTCTGAACAAAAAAAAAGAGAGTTCAAAATGAAACCTCAGAAAAGATGCGTCCCCATCTTTTGTTTCCGTTTCTTTTCCATCCCGCAGTAAGACAAGTTGGCCTTCTTTCCCATAAGCAATGTTCTAAAAGGCTTTTATGGCGGTATGCTTTTGGACCGAAGTTCCGACAGTCAGAAACTTTAGTAAACTATTTCAATCTCACTCAACTGCTAGCCGGTCCACATTCCGGCAAGGCAAATTTTGCAAGCTCAAAAGCTGTCATTTTGACAGCCATCTGGAAACCTGCATAACACTGTAAATCAATGCTTGCCGTAAGCAATCATGGCGTTTCCTAACTGTAGCGGCAACGTCTCCATAGCACACTCGTTCATCACGAAGCTCAAAAGGAAGCTGCAACGTTAGCAGCATCAGGTCAAGTATCATAAGCGTGAACATCCATAGCGTCCTTTCATGGAATTGTATCAACTTCAAAAAAAAAAAAAAAAACCGACTTCCTTTCAAGCAGAAGAGACAAAAATAGCTAAAACTCCCCTTACCGATCTCCTCGCAGCCGCAGGCACCGACACAAGCATTTCATCTAGAGCAAGCCAAGGGCCGCACGTGCTACTGAGAAGCAGCAGAAAAGCACCTTTACGAGGCGCTCCAATATCTTTTCCAGAAAATGAAGGATAAAATGCCTTGGCTGACAGCAGCGTCCTCGAGGCGGAGTGCTCTTTACAGGCCCCCTCCGCGGGCGCCGCCACTCTGCAAGCGGCGCGCAGCCCTTGCGCATGCGTTCCCGAGGTGAGAGAGAAGGCAGGTGCTCCGGCGGCGACAGCAGCAGCCATGGCTCCTTCCTCTGTCTCCCTCCCTCTCCCTCCCTCGCTCGCGAGTGTCGCGTGTGCGGAGTCTGGAGGGATGTCAGCGGATCAGGCGGGGGGGGGGGGGTGCGCGTCGCCCCTCCCAGTCCCATGCCCAGGCCCAGGCCCGCCCCTCAACCCCACCGACCGACCGACCGACCGACCGACCGACCGACCGACCGTTGGGCTCCGACTCGTCAACGGCTACACCACACCACGCCCCGCCGCGCTTCGAAAGGAACGGCTCACTTCGGAACCAGTTTACGAGGGACCTGCCCCCACTCTGGGAAGGGTACTGCGTTTGATCCACGCCGCCGCCGTCTGAAAACACCGCCGGCCCGCCCCTACCGCATATTTGCGACATTTACGATATTGCGATATTTGAGACATTGTGTTTTTTGCGATGTTGCGATATTGCGATACGGTAGTTGTTTCCAAGGACGGCGGGCGGGCTGGCGGGCGCGGCCGCGTCTCTCCCCGCCCCGCCCCACCGCGCCCCGTCCCCTCGCCGAGTGCAGGGCAGGGCCGAGCAGAGCACGCGCAGGCAGGCAGGGAGGGAGAGCAGGCCAGGCAGGCAGGCAGACAGCCTTTCCTTCTCAAGGCAAGGCAAGGGAAGGGAAGGGAAGGGACGCCGCTGCAGGCCCGGCCATAGCCAGCCGCGGCCACCTCTCTCATGGCCGCCCGCGCGACCGCTCTCGCGCGCGCCGCGCGCCTTGCGGCGCCTCGCGGAGGGCCGCCCTCACGTGCGTCGAGCCGCAGCGACGACGCGCAGGTCAGTGCTCTGCTTCAGGCGCCGTGGCCCTTGCTCGCTCGCTACAAAACGCCGTTTTCGACGCCGCATTTCTGATGCGGTAAGCCCTTAAAATATAAAGGAACAGTCCCTTTTGCTGAGTGGAGCAGGTATTTTCTTGCTTCTCAGGCAAGATATCGCATGTTTTCTACTGGATTCAAGCCGCGAGAAAATGGAAATGCATGGCGTATTTGCTGCAGCAGGAGAAGGCTGAATGGAAGGAGCATTCATGGCGTATTTTCGGCGAATGGTGGAATTTCTCCGGAGGTCGAGCAGCAACGAGGGCTTGCGGCATTAAAGGGAGAGGAGAGGACATCTGAGGAGGTCAGCGTGCCCGGCCGCCCGTGGCTTACTCGGCCGAGAAGGACCCCGGTATCCCGCCTGGAACTCGTCGGCTGCAAGCTCCCTCACCAAAGCAGGAAGGATACAGCAGCTCCACTCGCAATGGCGAGCGCAGATGAAGCCCGTGACATGGCGCACCATGCAGACCTTCAAACAGAAGTGGGTGAAAGTAGTATGGGGGAACCGGTGGTCAACGAAGCTGAAAATGGAGGAGCAGTGTCCGCTGAACGATTGTTATCATCTTTTGATGAAGGCTCTTGGACATGCAGGGGTCGACAGAAGGCAAAAACCTCGTTTCCGTTGAACTCTCAGGTTGGCAGTGATAACGGTCATTTTCAAAAAACAGCAGGACCCAAGATGTGGTTTCCTTACACGGACGAATTTGATCTTGGTTTACCAAAGCTGCTAAAGAGCACGGAAGTAATTGAGTTGTTGAATCCTTTCCTAGTGGAGGGACGGAGGTCGCGAATGGAGCGCACTGTGGCAGAGCGCACATTTTCAATAGTGCCAGTCATTGAAGGATTAGCAGATTTGGGTAACGTTTCGGCCGTTTGCCGCACTGCAGAGGCACTAGGGTTTCAGTCTGTTCACGTTATCTCCTCCGATAACAGAAGGAGGTGAGTGACAAGTTTCAGCGTTGCAGTTTGCTTACACATTTCAAATGCAACCGTGCACACCGACGCAAGTCATCATGGCATCATCATATTGTTTTTTGTCATGTCGGTGGTGTTTCAAATGCGGACCATTTTTACCATTTGTGTGTCGTGCAAGGAGTGCTCACAGTACAGAAACACTCACTTATACTTCTTTTGTGTTCCAGGTTTAAGGACAATCGGAACATAAGCATGGGCACAGATAAGTGGCTTGATGTAGAGTTATGGGAAAAGGCCGCCTCATGTCTGGACGCATTGCGAAAACGTGGTTACCGGATCATAGCTACCCACATCGCGCCTGACACGGTGTGAATGACTGCGCGTTGCTAAATGTTTTAGAATAAGCCGAGTTTTGCGAACTGGGGCGGAAAATTGGCATCCTTGCTTTTCAGTCTTGGGAAAACGCCTGTTTGCTCGCTGTTTTGTAAGCATTCGGTTACCTGATGGAAGTTTTTTCCTCTACCCCTCTTTGTTGCGTCTTGATTAGGTGCCGATATATGATATTGATTGGACGCTTCCAACAGCTGTTATTTTTGGAAACGAGCACCGGTGAGAAATAGGAAGTTGATTTAGATTCATGCTTTTTCCCATATACCTTTACGTCGCTTCCACGGGGACCCAAAAAACCATTTTAGAAAAGGGGAGGTCTTTCGTAAGCTTTCTCTATGCATGCTGAAGCAAGAGCAGAAGCAGGAGTTCCTCAAGCCTTTTAACCGAGTAATCATGTACCATGCATTACATTGGGGGTACAAAGAGCAAATGAATTCTCGAGGCAACTTCCATCCCCATGTAATAGAATTGTGGGGCAAACAAAGCTATTCAAGAAGCATCGTGTAACCATACGTCATGCAGGCATGAAAGGAAGTCTGTCTAGCAGCGTTCAGCCAGCGAAGTGAAATTACTCTTTTCGTTTCTATAGGATATTCCGTTTGCTGTCACAAAATTTCTGATGGTTTGAGTCACTGACTAGTTCTTTTCTCACGAAGAAATAAGACGCTGGGAAAGCTGTTAGTGCTTTGTCCTTGAGACACAAGGTGCAGACTTCTTTAGAGGGAGGCGGAGACTGTTCAATTCTTCCCTCTTTCTCCACGATGTAAGTCTCGCCATCTGCTGGTTTGTCTGCAGGGGAGTGAGTGCTGAAATTCTACAGGCGAGTGACTTACGCTGCGCCATTCCCATGACTGGCATGGTGGACTCCTTCAACATCTCTGTTGCAGCGGGAATCACCATGCACCACGCCATGCAGGATCGATTGCTGCGCCAGGTGAGGCCCCGGCCCCTAAGGCAAAGAATGAAAGGCAGAGGAGGTAGGGGAGGCGAGGTGCCAAGGGAGGCGGTCTTGTGTCTCGACCGCACTGCAAACAGCGATAGGATCTGCATCGACAAGTATGGAAGCAATTGAATCTTAGTGGAAGAATATGGGTAGTTCAAGGAGAGCGCGGGGAGAGTCTCGCCATGTTGGATCTTTGCATGAAATCACAGCAACTGTCCGTGTCATTGTGCGACGCACGCAGGGCTTCCACGGGGACTTGACGGAGGAGCAACAGAAAATCCTGGTGGCGGAGTTCATGCTGCGCCACAACAGGCACACAAAGTGCATCATAGAGCAGCTGCTGTCGCAGGAAGGAGTGAGCCTCGGGCAGAGCAAAAAGAGTCCTTTAGAGAGGTTCCTTGCCAAAACATCCGTTCCGTGATGTACAGACCACCTCCATCTCACTTCGATCGCCGATAACAGCAGTTTTATTGGAATGCAAGCGCATGAAGTATAAGTAGGACCTTGGCTCGTCCTTCTGCCTCGAAGGTGCTCAGCGCTAGGCCGCGAGTGCTCGTTTGCATAAAGGGACACCTGTTTTTCAAAAGCTACCGAAAATCCAGAACCCAGAGTTCCGAGAGGCATGGGCGCTGGCTGTAAAGAGGAGGGTTGGGACGGTTAAGTACCGACCCCATGCTGAGACCAGATGTACTGAAAGTGATCGATTGGAGGTCGCAAGTGGGCGGTGAGGCCTTTAGCTGCCTCACAACGAGGTGAAGGCAGTGATCACGCGCCGGGCGACCGCGGTTTCACAAATTAAGAACGGAGAAAAACGCATGTTCGGGTCACAACAGGATGGACGATACATTTTGTACGTTTTTGCATGTAAAATTTAATAATTCGAAATGAATTGAAACACAGGAAATGGACTTAAATCCCAACGCCCTACTGAAGCTCGCGAGCATTGGCTGCTCGCCAAAAGCGGAGCAGTTCAAAACTATTTTGAATGCCGAGGGGAAGACGGCGCCCCCTTTTCTTCCGCAGCAGCCTGTGCTGAGGACGACGCCTTCTCCATGGCCTCTTGCCATTGCCTTATGGCCGGAAAGCTTTCCAGAACTTGGAGGCGGCGCCTCAAGGCCTGCCCCATCCAACCGGCCGCTCAGCACCCCAAAACAAGAACGTCAGTTTCCAGTCTTTGTGAAAGGGGGGGGGCATTGCTCGCGCTGCCAAACGGCCAAGGGGACGGCCAACCCACCTCCAGCTCTTCTCTGCGGATCTCTTCTTTGCGCGCTTCAGACCTTGCACTTCTCCCATACTCGAATACCAGAACTGAGCATGCAACCTATAAAAAAAAACGTCAAATATGATTACATCACCTGAGAAGTGCAGATCAACACAGCTGGAATTCAAAGTCTTTGCTTCAAGATAGTGTTAACATGCTCGTGAACGTACAGTGCTCCTTATGCTATTTAAGAGGATAAGAGTGTTAAGCAGTTAGAAGATGAGAGGATCAAGTGATAGTTTTTTAGGCTTCCGCTAATGTCTCCGCACATAGAGTTAGCAAATACAAACAGGAAAAACCTAAACAGCTCAGCTTAGCATCATGGAGTCGTGAAAGCGGCACCAACGTTCATCCAATAATTTCTTAGGACATGACAAGGCACAGGTGCAACTGAAAGAAATTCAATCACTTTTAAACGTTAGTTACCGCAAAGACGACGCCTTCCCCCATCATGTCTGCCGCAGCTTGCACAGCTCGGTCCTCATTGAGCGGCCGGACCTCAACGTCAGTGTCCTGGCCGTATAGACGCCGTTGGAAGTTCGTGCTCCACTTGTGATATCGCTGCGCGAAGGCAGGACAAACTCAAGGATATCAAGAACACTCTCTGCCATCCGTTTGCTTCGTAAGGAAGCTCATTCACCTCTCCGCACCTTGCCACAGCAACAAAAAAAAAACATTCTGATAACAAACATATTTGCTTGACACCGCCTCATAGAAAGTAGACGAGCAGACCCACAAACAGTTTCTGCAATGACAGATGATGATGTGCACTTGCTTTTGATTGGCGGTAACAGATCGACACACGCTCCCTAAGCCAGCGCTCTGTAAGTGTGGAGTGTTTGCACCCATTCACTTCCAAATATGACAAGAATTAAAGGAACTGTTTTCTCCACCCTTCAGTTGCAGATGACACACACCTGCACATAATAACTGATGAATTCTCTGAATTTTGGATGATGAGCGGCACGAGCTTTTACAACATTCGCAAGAGGTTTACTGGCTGTACGTAGCAGCAGAGTACCAAGTTTCAGCAACGGAAGCACCATTGCATGAGCTACACCATGGAGGAGGTTTTGCACTGCGCTTGTCAGTCTTCCAAAGTCTTCCTTCCTTCCTAGGTCTGCGGCCGCAACTCAGCGCCCCTCTTCCCGGGGCCACGTCTTCGGTAGCGCTGCTGAGGCAGAGGCGTCTCCCTCCATGCGCGAGCCTCGCTCTCAGAGGCAGAGGAGAGGCCACGCTCTGGCTCTGGCTCTGGCTCTGGCGCGGAGGGGAGGGAAGGGAGGGGAGGAACGAGACGGACCGCGTTCCGTTCCGGAGAGGGCGCGTGCGCCCGTCCGCCGCTGGGCTCCCTCCCTCCCTCTCCCTCCCTCCCTCCCTCTCCCTCCCTCCCTCCCTCCCTCCCCCGCCAGTGCTCCCTCTCGTCAGGGCAGCCGCTGCTCTGAGTCCGTTCCTGCACCGCCGCGCTCTGCCGCTCTGCTGTTCTGCTCCGCCGGCTCCGACTGCTGAGGAGATTTCCTGAACAAGGTGCCTACAGCATTGTTTGCACCTCGGGTCGACGCCCTCAGCTGAACCATACGACTTCTCTCGCCAAGTGATGCTCACCTAACGCGAGCACGCGTGACTGCGTACTCGAACAAGCAAGCTCGACTAGTGCCTTTACCAAGAGTGAGTAATGCCAGAAAACGTGTCAGACTTTACTCCGCTGCTCGTGAAATCATCCCTTTGAGCTTCTATTACCCAGGGACAGTATATATAGATGATTAAGTGGAGTAAAGGAACGGCAACAGTGTGGATATCTGCAACAGATTAAGTACAGTGTATAAAGGCGAATACATGTACTAAAAATGGCAACGCACTTTAGCCCAATGAGAATGTATCGTAAAATCGCGCTACTCTGTTGATACGTAACAATACTATGTCAGAGATAGCAATGCTACCTCTTCCCTTAGTTTTATATCCTAACTGTAGGCGTAAGGACCAGTCTTTTCTTTTTTAATCGTGTGTTTCCCCCTCATAAAGGTGCTCGCCGTCCAAACCCAGGATCAACGCCCTGTGTAAATAAACCCGAACAGACCTTGATAACAAGTGATGTTCTCGAAACAAAAGAGTCAAGTGCTTTCCTGGCTGACTCACTACAGCCACAGACAGAACGGACGTTTAATTCTCCAAATGAAAATTCTACTCTCCTTTTTGTATATATTTCCTTTCCATTTATGTCGAACATTTTGTTCTGCCAATTAACACCATTCCTGCCTGGCAAACTACTTCTCAGCAGCGGAGCATCCAGTGCCGTATGGATCCAGACAGTGGCGAATATGGGCCCTTTCCACGTCCGACAGTAAGAATTCACATCTGTGTCATTAGATGTACTATGAGTGAAGGTTCCGCGTCTGCAGTACCGCAGTCCTGAACGAGTGAGAGTCTCCTGCAACCTGCAACATTCGGTGTGCCTGCTGACCATTTGTCTGTTCTTCTGTGCAACTTCATCTGATTCCACTCAACTTTCTGTCTTGGGCTGATTCATTTATCTTACTGGTGACTAGCATTCCTTACGTCATCTAATCTGTTTTCTCTCCAACTCTGCTTAGTGATCTTGGATGCTTTCCTGCCAACTGCGCACTATCTCCAGCGCAGTTCTTGCATTGGCGTGTTCCACCCACTCTATGAATATGTACTTGGAGAAGTCCGGAATCGAGAGCATGGAACTAAGTGATGGAACATTGACGTACGATTTGAGCAACATTTTTGCAGTACACACCACGCCTCATTGACCGACTGCGTGGGAGAAAAAACCGGGGAAAACGTCCACCTCCGCCAAGTCCTCCTGAGGAGCCTCCGTCATCTCCTCTATTAGATGCTAATCCAACGGTACCAAGGGGGGCCATCCTTCCTTTTTGGGGTGGCTTTTACCCGAGTCTACCTGAAGGACCGAGCTTTCAAGAGAGAGAGAAGGCAGAGAAGAGAGAGCGCGAGCTGGCGCCAATCAAGGATGTGTTAGAACAAGCGGTGAGGGCCGCCTGTTCCTTCCTCTTTTTTGGCATTAATTCCGAATGTTGGAAATCGTACTTCCAATCTCTTCGGAGGGATTCAAGTGAATGATCTGGCTGACAATTTACAGTAAGCTTTTCCATTATTCCTGTTGTTTCGTTTTTAGCGTTTTCCCATGTTTTGGCGCAGAATAATTTGAAAGGAAGCATCACTCAGATGGAAGGAGAAGAAGCTGAAATCATTCGGAAACTGGCGCAGGAGCTTCACGATAAGGAATATAGGTTATTTCACCCTATTTCTCAACTCTCTGTCTTTGGAATGCTTTTGTTCCCCTATTTCTGAGCATGCTGTTGAGTTGCATCTGCATGTCCGCCACTGCTCCAGTGCAATACACTACTGACGTATTTGAAGTCCTTTTGGGACAGGGCTCCCCAGAGACCTACTCCTTGTGGAACAGAGAAGCAAGCGTGCATCTCCTGTTACACGGCCAATACAAAGGTTTCGTTCCGTTCTTTGCAAGCCCAGTAGTTGTTTCCATTCTACTCTCTAGATCTTAAACCAGCAGCCATACCGACCGGAGCAGTCCCTCCACCTGTTGCGGAGCACGAGGGGCAGCACCTGATCCGGCCACGAGCCGCGTTCTGTTCTGCGCAGGAGCCACTCCGGTGCCGCGCGGCTGTCAAGGCCTTCCAAGCGTGTGCGCTGCGCGCGCAGGAGGTGGGGCCGCTCCGCCCTGCCCTGTGCCCCTGCCCTGCCCTGCCCTGTGCTTGCTTTGCCGCTGCCTGTCCGACTGCCATTCCGATCGATGGCTGAAGCTACTTCGTGTGTTGGTGTGCAGGATTTCGTGAGGGCGACCTTGTCCCAATGACCCTTTTCCCCCGTTTTGTGAGTGCATTGGAGATGAAGTGACGCTGACATCAGCCAGCGCCAGTGCCGCTCTGCACCACTGCGGCCGCCTGCCATTGCAAAGTGGGCGGGCTGCGAGGCACATTTTTGTCTTTGTTGTTGAGCACTTTCATACGCTTTGCAGAAGCGGACCGGGATGCGCACTCAATTTTTTGGACTTTAACCTCCATAGGAAACGTTCCAGAGTACTTGAAAAAAAAGAAGAAAGGTGCATCCAATCTAAGCCACATCAGAGAAAGAGCAACAACAAGGTCAAAAACAGCCGTAAGGTCCTCCGAAAATACCTTAAGGCGTTTCCAAAGCATTCCAAAAACATTTGAAAGATATCCCAAAAACTTAAAAATTCCAACACAAAAAATCAAAAGAAAATGACAATAAGTACTAAGTATGGACATCCCAACATTTGTTAATAACCAATGCTACAGTTGCTAAATTTTTTGAGGGTTCCTCAAATACTGTCCAGTACAAAATCAACGAAACATTTCTCAGGCTCTCGACGTGCAGGCCAAACACAGTCTACAAGCTCCTCATAAAAATAAAAGGGGTACCCAAAGCCATATTCTCAGGAGCAAGTCTCTTGTCATTACACTGCGGACGAAGTGCAGTGAGGGAGAAAGCGAAAGGCACAGAGTATCGTAGTACGGAGCGACCTTTCCTCAAGTGAGGAACCTATACAGAACACGTGGAGCGTCTGCATCTACCGCCAGACAGGACAGACAGGTAGACATTGCTCAAGGCGATATTTTTTTCAAGCCTCCAATGACATGTGCATCCGTTGGCTACACCCTTGAGACGCCGGATCATGCATCACCATCCGTACTTGGCCTGAGTCTCTGCTTTTGTCAGCTGGCCCTTCGATCGGCGCTCCGTCAGATCCATCTCCTTCAGCTTCATATCATAATACAGCGAGCTGATCTGGTGCTTGCGTCGATGAACTTTGCTCGGTTTGTCTTTGCCGGCAGATACTGGCTGCAACAAAAGCAAACGGTGGAAGCGAGAAATACAGAGAAAACTGATTCAATTTCTATCATTGTGAAATTCGACAATATATTTCAGGGAATATGTAGAATCAAAAGGTGAACAACGATCTGCAAGCATCACAATACCATTCCATTTCCTGCCACCAGGAATAACCAAGCTATTGGACCAGAGATTGCTTACACAACCAAATGAGATAATCCGTGGGATAAAGACCATACATGCACTTGAGGACAAAGCCTCCTATAGGCATGAATGCTCTGGGAGTAAAAAAATCAAGCAGCATCCAGGGAGCAAAGTCACATTTCACCAATATTGCATGGGCCTTGAAAGAGGGCCCGGCCTTAAGTTATAGAAGGACGATTAATTTAGGTGGGCAGTTACGCACTTGATAGGAAGGTCCAAATGCAATTCCAGTTGACCGCAGCTGGTCGTCCCTGACTCGTCCTTTGGTCAAATCTTGCTGTTTCACCTCCTTGAACTGCAAACCATCGATTAGTATTGATTTATCTCTCCTCTTCA
Source organism: Zygnema circumcarinatum (assembly GCA_037447605.1). Lineage (NCBI taxonomy): Eukaryota > Viridiplantae > Streptophyta > Zygnematophyceae > Zygnematales > Zygnemataceae > Zygnema > Zygnema circumcarinatum. The sequence continues at coordinate 8,641,353 of CM074804.1, forward strand.
CCGAAGCCATTGCTTCAATGAGAGGGTCATGCGGGGCATCCGTATTGAAGGAGCTACCTGTAGCACCTGCTGCCTCGCTTCCATGATTCCCAGAGGAGCAGGCATAAGAATGATGCTGAGCCTCTGATGAAAAATTAACGCCCGGAAGAGCTGCCGCACTCCAATTTTGAACCGTACCCCCTGTACTACTGCTGTAAGCCCCATCACTTCCTCCATAAAAAAAACTGTTTGAATCCCAACCTTGCGCTACAGAATCACCATGCAATCCTTGATAAGTGCTTTGGTGAGCTTGCGATTGCACAGCCATCCTTCCTCCTTCTGCATAAACATATCCACCAGCCTCAATTGTTGGATTGTTCCAGTAGCTTCCTTGTGGATTCCCCCCTCCGCTTGCAGCCCCAGTGTCGGTCCACGTAGGTACTTCTGTGGCAAATGATTTAGGAGGTTCGCTACTAGTTGACACTCCGTTCCCCATACTCCTGTCTTCTGATGAGTTAGTGTCCATCATCGTTCTTCGCCCGCCTCCCGAAGTGCCTGAGCCCAAGGTGTGTTTCGGAGGAGGCAAAAATGCTGCCAGCCCTGATTTGCCCTCCTTCTCGCTAGCACCAGTGTCATGTCTTTTTGAATTTCTCACTTTATTCTCTTCTTCTTCTTCTTCTTCCAGCTCCCTTTTAGACTGCAACACTGGCTTAACAACTACATGATTTTCTTCCCTATTTCCTCGAAGCACGGACCGTTCCCGAAATTCTTCTTGATCTCGGACCTTTTTTGTGGCAGCGGCACCCGGCTTTGACGCTCCTTTTGGTGCTGGCAATGTAGAAAACAGTGAGGACGCACCTTGGCTAATGGTTGAAGAGGGAGGTTTCTTAGTTCCTCGTACACTTGTGACAGGCTCCACTGAGAAGCTACGCTCAATTCTTCCCTCTAACTCAAGCTTCCCGGATGCACCCTGGCTCCTCGGGACCGGAAGCTTCTCAGTTTTCAGAGCAGCTCCAATCGAAGCCGAAGCCGCACCATTCCCCGGCAGCTTCGCTCCGGGATGCAGGGAGGACACAGCAGCAGAAGCGCCTTCCTCCTCCCTCTCGCCCACAGGTGCCCCATCGTCGCTGCTGCTGCTCCCATCGTCGGGGCCATAAGTTGCAAGCAGCGCATCCATGGCTATGGAGGCGAAGCCTGACACTTCACGCAACCGAGGAACCGCCAAAATGAAGAAAGTGAGAACGGGAAAGCAGCGGAGGAAAGCGCTCGCCCGCCCTCTGCACCGCGGCGGGCGGCCCCTCGCTCCCTCCCTCGCTCCCTCCCTCGCTCCCTCCCTCCTCTCCGTCGACCGACGGCGAGGACGAGGACGAGGGAGGGAGGCGCGGACAGTCGCAAAGCCAAGCCAAGTCGCCTTGCGCAGAGTATTAGAGAGTAGGGTTTCTTCTCTTTTGGACGGTGGAGGACGTCTTCCGCTTTTGTCTGGATCACGGCTCTATCCATGGCGTCTTCCCCCCTTCTCCAGTCTCTGACTGACGTCTCCCCCGCCATGGTCGACTTTCTTGATAGACATTTTGCTTCTGCTGAAGACCTGTCATCTTCTTCTTCCATATTGGGACACTTAGAAGCTGAGCGGCAAGGGATGCTCGAGCAACAGGCGGTGCTTCGCTCGTCTTTAGCAGGCTTGGCATCCATGGCTGCCAGCCGAGTAAATGCAGAGGCGGAGTCTCTTCAGCGGCTGGCGCAGCACGTGCATGCGGCTCAGTGCCGGGCGGACGCCGCAGGGGCAGAGATGACGGCTACGGTGGAGGAGCTCGCAGAGCTGGCGGAGGAGGTGACCCGAATTGAGAGGACGAGGGCTTACATGGAGGCGCTCCTAGTGCTTGAAAGTCAGGTAGCAGATTTGGAGGATGCTGTCGCTGCAGCTACAAAGGTAGCACTTGCTCCTTTCACCATTCACTCAATGCTGTTTGCGAGCGAGTCCTATACGGATGACTTATGTAGAGGAAGGCATTTCGTCGATGTTACTTTGAGTGGAAAGTGCTTTTTTGCTGATGGAATGGAAGAAGGGGTTACAGTGTGAAGGAGTTCTTCATTTCGTTTCTATGCAACCTCACCAGTGGTTGAATGATGTGGAAGATGTTTCCATTCATCTTTACATCACTCAGTTCGCATTCAGGCACAAATGGCTGCCAGGGTAAACGTAAAAGAAACAGAAATGTAAACGTTCTCACAGTGTTCTGAGGAAGGCAGCATCACATGCCATCACATGTAGGGGGCTTGCGGCTCCTATTATGGTAGTCTTTTTAAATGATTATGGATGCACTAAGAACTCATGGACTTCCATTTCTGCTCTCACAGTGCCAGCTGGATCACGTATTTTCCTATGATGCATTGCCTCTCTTGCTTCAGTTGTAAATTCACTTGCATTTGGAGTGCTTCCTTTGGTCCATGGAATTTCCCAAGTGTGGGATTCTTTCTGCTATTTCTAACAGGCTCTTTGCTCCGCTGTTCAGAGAGAAGGGATTTCACCGGGAGCCCTCATCGCAGCTGCCACTGCCTTTCAAACCGTCGCAAACACCTTGGCTGCTATGGCTGACACTCGATCGCACTGGAAACATATGAGGGAAGCAGCTGACATTCGCCTTGACCGTGCTGCTGCTGTTCTGCATCCTCTTGCACTGGGTGCTTATAGAACTTGTCTAAGAGATATAGGATGGCCACTTCCACTCTCAAGTGCAAGTGGACCTTCCCAGAGCTCGCCATATAGCAAACATGAAGAGCAAAGTAAAAATGATCCTATTCTCAGGCTTCATGGGGAAACGAAAGGTCGCTTCGAGAATCTTTTTGCCTCCTTATCAATCGTGCAAGTGGTAGAAAAACTGCGGCGAAATCGACAGGAACTCGTCCACCGACGCGTAAGGGCTCCAGAACAAGCGAACTGGCAGAGGCAAAGTCAAAGTAGATGGAATAGCGAAAGGTTGTCAGAGTCGGAGGTGCTCTGGTCTATGGAAGAGCTTGTTGCCCCTATCGCTCGGCGTGCAGAGCCGCATTTGGTCAGGTGGCTGGAAAGACCTGAATTGGTCTTTGCTCTTGTATTTCGCGTGGCTCGCAGTCATGTGGAGATAATGGATGTTGCATTGCAGCCAGTTCTGGACAGTGCCAGCCTTGTGGGTATCAGCGCACGTGAAGAATGGGTCAAGGCCGTGGTTGCCATTGCGACTGCACACCTAAAGGACAGGCTTCTGCCGTGGCTTGCTCAGCAGACGAAGGGAGAGCAATCTCAAGATCTGAATTCTTCTCTTTTGTTGGACGCCGTTGACCAAGCACTAGATTTCGACGTGCAAATGCGGAGCCTGGCTATGGGGACTCCTGTGGCTTCGAGTCGAGCGCTTGAGGGGCCGTTGCCAGACACTGTTGGTGTAAATATAGGTTCCGCGTTAGATGTTTTTGCTCTTCAATCAGTTTGGCTGGAGTTGTGGACTCGCTTAGAGCTAGAAGATGCTCAGCAGAAGCTTCGGGAGGAGTTGCAACGAGAAAGTGCATGGACACAAGTCGATTCGACGGCTGCAACTCTAGAATTTTTGGAAGGAGGGCGAGAAATGAGTGCTGCTATTGACTCTGGTGGTGCCATGGAAACTGAGCTACGACCGATGCCAGGAGCGGAAGCGTTATTTAGAATAATGTGGGCAGCAGTATATAGATGTCGGGCACTGCGGATTAGTAAACATCGACTGGCGTTCGTTAGAGCAGTTGTCGCTCCTTTAGCTACGCAGTACAGAGAGGCTCTTCTCAATCGTGTTCAAGAAGTGGAAGCTTCGACAGCCTTAGCAGATACGACTGCCATGATGAAGGTAGCAGCGTGCGCCAGCTCTGCACATTACTGTCAATTTACATTGCAGCAATGGAGTGATGAGGCCTTCTTTATAGAATTGAAGAGGGTTGCAGAAGAAACCGACTCTACAGCCAATGGCTGGGAGGAGCTGCAAGTTGATCCTGACGAGGGTATTGGAGGGGATTTTAGTGATGCAAACACGCAGAGAACACCTTTCTCTAGCAAAGGAAGCGGTGTTGACTCGTCTGGGAGTAGCTTGACCGGTGCTGGAATAGAAGGGTCGGTCTTTGATGCGGAAATTGATGGGTTTGTGAGGTCCCAGACAGAGTGGACAGGAAGGATTCTCACAGCTCTTTTGCGTGGTTTTGATTCGAGGTGCACCGAGTATGTCAGGAATAGGAAAAAGTGGCAGGAGGGTACAGTTCAAGACGATAGTAGTCGATCGAGTTCCAGTGACGCGGTGCGCAGCCCCGCGAAGGATGTCAGGAGGAAGGAAAGCGAAGGATGGGCGCGTCAGCTACTAGGTGGACTTCAGCTCAGGCCGATTTTTTTTTATGAAGTTGAAGGGCAAGATGTCTCTGGGAGCTTCATAGAGCCCTTGTCTGTACTGCGGTCGCAATTGGATGTCCTTCAGAGGGCCCTAGACTCGGATCTCTTTGCTGGACTCTGGCGGAGGTTGGCAGCAGCCCTTGATGAGAACCTCATGGAAAGTGTGGTCTTAGGGGGAGCAAAGTTTTCAGACGCGGGAGCGAGGCAGTTTGCTGTGGACATGTCGGCAGTGTTCTCCTTGTTCCGCGGCTACACCGCCCGGCCCATCAACTTTTTCCGAAGCCTGCGCGACTCGCTGGCGGTGCTGCTCATGGCACCCTCCGAGGCATCGGCGCTGCTGCTCATGCTCTCCATGGCCGGGACGGAGGCGGGCACTGGAGAGGGAGGGTCAGAGGCAGACAGCAAGCTGCTTCCTTTGTTGCAAAAGCGGAACATTCGCCGCATGGCGCCTGGAAGAGTGTTGGAAGTTTTGAACCAGCGTGTCGGAATAAAGCGGCCGTGATTGACTCGGCTTGGTTGGACTGTTGCAGCAAGCTTGCCCTGTGGCCACGCTCTGCTTTGCTGTTTGCTGGAGAGTGGGCCGTCGTCTTACTGTGATATAAAACGGATGTGTGGTCCGTTCCGTTGACCCGTAGCAAACACGAACGCGGCACTGAGAACATCAGTAGGAAAACGATCTTGGGGCAATCAGCTTCCTTCACCGTGACACTTTGCCCATGCAGAGGGCCGCGCATGCCTGCTCATTTGCCTGGTCTTCAAAGCCTACCCAGTTTCCATAGATGCACATGGCAGGGGAGGTGCGCACCACACAGGCGCTAAGGCCTGCCGACCATAGCGCGCATGATGCCGACATCCGCATGAGCCAAGGGCGCGTGCCATGCATGCCCCAGTGGGCGCATTAGCAGGCGACAACCATCATCAGACGGCTATCATCGATCCCAAGGAATAGTTTTAAGCACATCACACGAACAACTCGATCCAAAAGGTGCTCACTTACGGTTCGATTATTATGACACACATGTTGAGCATCTAGCATAGTCCAAATAAGCAAAGGTCTGCCAATGAATAAAAAAGAATGAGCCCTCATGGCCGCTCACTGGAACATTACCGGCTACTCTCCTCCAACACGAGCGGCAGCTCCAATTCTTGATCCCCCCGCAACACCTTGATGCTGACGCTTTCACCCACGTTGAGAGTGTCTAGTATCTTACTCAAGTCTTGCGATGTTTGTACCTGCAGAGAAAAGGCTCAAAGTCGCTCAGAATTCAAAAGGACTGAATCTCGGATGTAAGTCGAAACAATGGAAACCTGGCTGAAAATACGCCAGACAAATCAATTCAGTGCTGCATTTTTTGTCTGCTTATGTTGGCGACAGAAGCCAACATCAGAGCACATTCCCGAGGCTCCCCCCCTTCACGCACCGGCCGGTTGCCGACGGCGATGATGACATCACCGAGGGCAATGTTGCCTGCAAAGCCACGCCTTGTTGCCATGATTCCCGCTTTTGCTGCAGCACTGCCAGGTGGCACCTGTACGAAACTCACAAAAACTGTCAGCAAACACCTGTTTTCCAACGCTGAACATAGAAACGCATAAGTAAGCACATGGCCTTAATTCACATCCCTGACGATCTTATCCTGTTCACTGTGGGACATAGCCACACAACCAGGGATTCTTCAGAAAAGAACCTTGTTGGAAGACACAATCGTCATCTGATCAGGCAAGGAAGCTACGAATTCTGTTGATACAGTAGGAAGCAGAAGCAAACCCAAGTTCACAGGAGAGGAGCTTACAGAAAGGACAAGCGCTCCCTCTTTGACATTAAGCTGCTTGGCAATGTTGTCTGCTGCCAGCTGCACATTCAAACCGGGCCGAATCACCTGCATGCGAACCGACGCCTCAATCTCATCATTTCCCACCACGCCCAAAAGCGGCCTTCCATCGATGCTAATATCAACCAATGGTCACTCGGTGGCAGTATCATACGATTCAGGCTTTAATTATTCCTGCTAACATTGCAAATTTCATATTTCAACAGCCGAATAATATTATGTGTTCGGGCAATTCAACTCAAGTCAAGTTGAAACAACTTTAAGTCTTTCAGTGGCATGGGAAATAGCTTCAGAGTGCCGGCCTCTGTGTATGACATGACAGCAAGACAGGCATAATGGCATTGGCATAGGAAAGTTCCGTCAATGGAGTGTGAACGTTCACTGCCCACCTTGCCATGGGCGATGAGCTGCGGGACCACACGTGCGACCGTGTCCACGGGGATGGCAAAGCCCACGCCGGCCGACGTGCCTGCCCTCGCGCCAAAACCGGAACTTTTCAAAGCATGAGCCCACCTGCTGAAATCGCAGAAGAATATGGATTGGAAGAAGCACGTACATAAGTTGGGAGAGTCTGGACCCCCCAACCTGTGCGCGTGAAGATGGCCGTGTTGATGCCGATGAGCCTCCCGCGGGAGTCAAGCAGCGGGCCCCCACTGCCAACCATGGAAAGGGCAAGAGTTGGAAACTGCATCCTTATATGCCACTTTGAGAGGACAATGACGAGCGTAGCGTTGTAATGCTGCATTTTCATGGTCCAACTTCAACTTTGCTGACGTGGTTCAGCTTTGCTGATGTCAACTCGCATATGCGGACGGTTGAAGTTCAGTAGTTGAAACTAGTTGAAAAACGTCGTTTCGAAAATTGAAAAACTCTCAGAGTCAGTTTCCAACTCCGGAGCTTCAACCAGCTGAAAAAAGTTGAACCATGAAAACGCACCCTATGCTGGAGTAGCAAGTTACTCTTTATGTTGACAAGTCCGAAACAACAAGCCTTGGCCATGCTCATATCAAATGGTGTGCTTTTTCACTTAAACAAAAAGCACAACACACACACACACCTGCTCTCTTGTCATTGGATTAGAGATCTACTGAGACCCACCTACAACCTTGCAGTCCAGGGTTTTTAGGGATTTACAGTGAAAGGCATCACGCGCAAGAAGCTGCCCTGATTGAATGGAGGCCACATATATTAACTGATAGCCCTTGCTTGATTCAATTGTTGTCCGTACAGTACAGCGGCATCAAGCTATTGCCATTTCTGACATACATGGCTCACGCATGATTTCAAACATCTTTGACAAAGAGAGCATAGGGAGGGCCCCCCACAAGCGCTCGGGAGAGCGAACGAGTATGACCTGTTTCCCGGGTTGATGGCGGAGTCCGTCTGCACGCCCCCCCCTATGACGACCCCGGTCTGACTCTGAATGTCGCGGTTGAGGCCGCTGACGACCCCGGTCGTGAGGGTGTGGTCGAACCCGAAGGGGTTCCCGATCGCGAGCACTTTCTGGCCCACGCGCAGGCCCGCGCTCGCCCCCAACGGCACCGCCCGCAGCAAATAGCGCGGGGCCTCCACCTGCCGCCCCGCCCACCCCCCCCGTCAGCACTGCACTGCACTGCACTGTATTGCTGCAGCCACCGCTTGCTTGCCTTTATGCTTCCTGGTGATGAAGGGGTCAGATGCTAGTGATGCAGATGGGTAGGGCTAAGAACTTTACTTTCAAAACTGCTAAATCGTTAAATTTATCCGTTCCAACCAGCGTTCCTTCAAAATTTCGCTGGTATCTGTATATCATTTACGCAGCAGGTTAGCTCCATGTAAAAGCGCATAAAGAGACGCGGCCAACAGTTGCACAGCCTCATGAAGGCCATGTGGAGGAATGCACCCGTCGGTCCCGAGCAGCGCGACCCGCGCGACCACTCTCCCGGGCTTCGCGCTCTGCTGCAGCGCGCTGCCGATCACTGCACCCGCCGCATCGCAATCGATTGCAGGAGGGTGCACGTTTGTAAAGAAAGAGAAGTGCACAGCGTGGCGACCAGAGCGAGCGACGTTCAAGGGGGCTTAGATGTCCGCACATTGTTGGTACACGTTTACACTATTCCACAACCAGTAAATGGCTTATCAACACAAAACCAAATTAGAGTAGCATTTTCATTGAACCAGCAAAAAAAAAGTGGCAATGGTCCAGCGGCAATGGTGTCGCCAAACAGTGTGGATTGATGGTACAATACAAATGTACGAGTTTGCTCTGTGAGCAATACAACCACATCAAGTAGACTTCAGTAACTCCAAAACGCCCCCTCAATAAAAAGACACAAGATCATCGTCACATACCATGATAGTTTGTAACAATGTGACCCTCACTATCCCATACGAGCCCGGAACCATTTCCTTCTGGTACCTGCCATCAAAATTAGACCCACAAAGTTCCCTTCTAATGTGGTTCACAACTTATTGGCATTCACAAAAACAGCAATGGCATGTATCTTACCAAGACCGCGTTTGGCATGAACTCGGAATCAAGAATTCAAATGATGTCATAAAAGCACGGCACCTGTGCCCATGAAGGCCATTAGCCTTCACATGGATGGCCCTGGCGAAGCCCACCTCCACAGAGCCTGTCAGATTGACTTGCGGCCGCAGAGTAATGTCGAAAATGTTTACAACGGAGTAGGTGCTCTTCTCAAAAAGGTCCACCGTCGCCTTCTGAGCTCCGTCAACACCAAAACGGCCATATGAACGCCCAAAATGCTTAAATACCACGCATACAGATAAACGATACTACACGGACACGGACTACTCTGAAGCTACCCGTTCCAGATAAGCACTCCACGCATAATGAGCAGCTTCTTCACACGATTTCGCACAAACACGATAACCTTCGGAGCAGTTTGGTAGTCCATGGCTGTTAATTTAATTTAAATGAAATTTAAGCTAGTGATAGAAATATATCGTAGTACTATCACATAACTTTCTGTTAAATTATTTACAAGAAACTCAAAGACTTGCAACAGAAATAGGTCTTGCTGTCGCATGCCGTTGCATATGATGGAAGAGAGGGGCAAGAGGCAAAATTCGAGAGGGAGAGGGCGAGGGAGGACAAGAAAGGGAATCAAAACGGAAGAGAGACAGAGGGAGAATGGAGAGAGAATATAAAATTAAGAAAACAGAGGAAAAGCGAGCGGGGGGAGTCGATAAATGTCACCTCAGAAGGAAAGAGGGGCTGTGCTGGCGCTATTGGTGGAGTGACTTCTTCAATCGTTAAAGTTGGATCGCCTAACCCCCTTGCTAGGCGAACAGCCTCACCCAACACCACTGAACTCAGACGACATAGCCATAGCCAAGAGAAATCTGAAGCGTCTTGGTCGGAAACCTGCTTTTAGGACCACGTCGTAGTTTGCGATATTAAATACCCTTCTTACTGATAATAGGGCATTTGCTCTATTCACAAATGTCAGATTCCCAATTTTTCAATTTTCTAAATCTCATCTTGACCATTCCTCTTCTGCAATATCCTCATTTGAATTGCAGTTTGCACTTTGCATTTACATCAGGCAGAGCAGAGGCAGAGACTGCAAGAGTTTCCATCCACCTTCATTTACCTGTCATGCAACTAGCGGGGCTTGTCCGTTTGAATTCACGCCATTTTAAAGTTAGAGGCTTTTATAGCTATTAACACGTCAGTTCCGGCTTGAAGCTATGACCAGCCTAATTTTCCGGGGAGTAGAAAGGGTGGGAGGTAGAGAACAGAAGGATGAGGGGCTAACCAGCAGGGGTGCCGATGGCTGCAGCAGAGGGGAGAGTTGACAGCGCAGCCAGCAGCGACCGGCGAGAAATTGAAGCGGATGGCAGTTGACGTGCAGATGGTTGGGAATGGCTGCAATGATGGAACCATACGCACCTTCCTTGCTCAGTGCGCGGTAGCAGCAAGCTCGCGGGAAGCACCGGAGAGTACGGCAAGAAGAAGAAGAAGAAGTAGAAGGCGCATTCCAAGGAGCCAGGGAGCCGCAGGGAGGGAGCAGCCCGCTACAGGGCGCGGAGCAGCCAGCTCAGCTCAGCTCATCAGGCGCCACCCGCGGTACCTGCAGCAGGACGGGCTACGGCGACCGCCATGGCCGGCGTAGCTCCACACGTGGCCGGACGAGAAGCACGGCCCAGGCAGCCACGTGTCGCGCAGGGAGGGCAGCGCGGCGGCGAGAGGAGGTGCCATGTGGCGGAGCGGAGCGGGGTGCGCGTCTCCTCCCTCCCTCTTCAAGGGGCGGGCGGGCAGGGGGGGGGAGGAGGGTACTGGGACCCGTGACGCGGCCTCGTTGCTGCGCGGTGAGCGTCGCCTGCCTCCGTCCTTCCTCTCCCTTCCTTTCCTCCCTCTCCCCCTCCCTCCCTCCCTCCTATGCAACACTGTAAGAGCGCGAGAGACGGAGCATGGCGCCGCTTGCAGGCGGCCACCCCCCGCGGGGAAAACCTCGCCACCACCAAGGTATGCACCTCATCGTCTTCTCTGCTCGACCTTGTCATCTTTGGTATTGCGTTCATACTTATGAAAGCAACTACTTTTGGGTGAACCCAAGACTGGACGTGAAGTGAAGGCTTGTCTGTGTCGCTAGTTTCCTTTTTGCAGTTGTTGAGATGTTAAGGATGGGAAACTGAATGAGGAAAGAGTCGGATAGCTTATTTTTGTTGACTGGAAGGATTGCACATCACTTGATGGCAGGTTTGTTGGCGAAAGTATAAATTTTGCACGTTTTTACCAATCCCTGTCTGCCGATGTTGAAGCATGCCTTGTTGTTATGTCTCCGGAAACACCAAGTGAGCGGCACAGTGCTCAGTAGTGGTGACCTGAAATGCCTTTGTAGCCAAAGCTCCCCCTTCGTTGGCTGTTGCAGCGGCACGCGGATTATGTGAAGAAGCAGCGCCGTGCTGAGGCGAAGCGGGCGTTGCGTCAATGGCGTTCCGTGGAGCTCGATGCAGACGAGCACTTCAATGTACGCGGCAGGGCGTTGTACTTTCTTCGCATGCCATCCAATCCTGTGGCAGGTTATTCCTAGCAAAGCTCACGACCGATCACGAGAATCCATTGACTTTGTTGGATGCGCAGCTGCTCACTCTTCGCTATATTGTATGGTTCATGAGACTTTTTTGCAGCCCATAAAGGCTGCTAGAGGATGGGAGTTTTCCAGGTAGTACGCCACAATAGCACTGTGGGGAGCCTTCCAGGAAATGGCAGAGGAATCCCTCGCCATCAGCCTGTTAGCGAACGAGCGTGTTCTGAAAGGTGGGGCATAGCACTCTCACTTGCGCAAGTGCATTGCAGTGCCCTCTTTGGCAGCCATTAGTTTCTCAGTAAAAAATGCTTCATGGCTTGACTGTAACGGGAATGATGCAGCACAATGGAAGAGCCAAATCGCATATATTCTAGATTTGAACACTTGGCAATAAATTCCCCCGTCGCCCAAGGGTCTAGTGCAGGCACCAGTTCGCTGGGCTAGCGTTTACCGGTCTTGTCTCACCCGATTTTTATGTTTGGGAAATGGGACAGGCTGGAGAAGGAGCTTCGTCGATTCATTATGCACTGGAAAGGTGGGCACTGATATCCCTGTTTGTGAAATTGTTGAAGCCTCCTTCCTCAGCTGGAGGGGCTATTTCTCATGATTGATGGGGTTCCTTTGTGCCTGCGTACATGCTCAAGAGCATCATGTGTGAGTTCCTTTCCTGCTCTACGCCTGACACTGCCGAACAACCTTGACTCTGGATCCAATATAGGGCTATATGGGGCGCACCATAACCCTCATTCAGCCAACTGCCACCAAGAGGCACACCATTCGGCATCAGAGAACAGAGGATTCGAGCAGCAGAACGAGACCAGTGCAAGTGGCAGGCACTTTCAGGGGCATACCGAAGCTGACAGCAGACGTGGAGGTCCCTTCTCCAACCACTTTGATTCTAATAGCAGAGGAGAGTGGAAAAGTTATGAAAGAAATGGCAACAGTTTTGGCGGCCGTAGTAGCAGTGAGAGTGCCTGGAGGGACCGGGAAGATGGTAGCAAAGAGCATTGCAGCAGGGCCTTTCACGAGCAGAATAGGGAGCCACGAGGATGGCATGCGTCCACTGGTGGAGACCAACAAGCGCGCGGTTCAAGTGGTGACAGATTCAGGAGAGCAGACGAGAAGAAACGGGGCAGTAGCCCTGACGGGCGGGAAAGTTTCTCAATGTCGGGAGCGTCGCATAGGAAGCTGCTGGGCCTGCCAATCGCCGGAACTCTCACCTCTGCTTGTGTGAAGCACGCGTAAGAGTTGGTGGAGCTTCGGGTGGCTGCTGGCTGGAGGGGGAAGGGGAGAGGGGGGGAGGGGGAGAGCAACTCCACTGACAAGTTCTTATTTAAAGAGTCCTTCGTGCAACTTTGTGATTGGCACCTTGCTCCGTATTACCACCCCAAGTGTTTTAAATCCTCAACTACAATGGCTAATGCCGATTTCTTGAGTTCCTGACAAATTTTGTGAATGGACAATTTAGACCAATCTGGCTTGTTGCACTTATCTTACAGTTTACCCTTTAGAAAATCTCGTACGTGGTTATCAGCATCTTGATGCACTCCAACAGTATGTTAGTGATATATTGAACTTTCAGTATGCTTCAAACTTTGCTAATAGCAGGGTTAGCCTTGAGTGTACATCAAAGTTTTCTTGCGTAGAAGATTCAACGACTCTACAGGATATTGATTTGATTTGATTTCGGTTGGTCCAGATTTCGAACGTGCGCGCTGCTGTGGCATCCTGATCGCCATATTGGACCTGGCAAGGTATAACAGTCGAGTCCATTGCATAAACTAACTATCCCCTCCATGTCAGTCATGTTGTTGTTGTTGTGGAAGGCGCTTGTGCTATAGATGGACTTGCAGTACCACATTGCACATATGCTGACGTCTGTACGCATTGCCATTAACATAGACCAGACATGACTAAAACACATGGCTCTCATCAGTTCTCGATCTATGCCCGGCAAGAACAAGTTGAACTTCCTTTTTAAGGAAAAGCACGTGCTGGTGTTGATGGGGATAGGACCCCCTCATTTTGGACATTGTGTTGTGTTGCGAAAATAGGCACGGCAAGCCCGATAGTGAAGCACGTAGGCCTTTGCCTGCGGAGAACTGTATTGCTTTCGTTCACTCAGTGCCCGGCTGTATTCTTCCTATCCGTTGCAGGTGATTGCGGAGGCGAAGTTCAAAGCGGCTTCAGTAGCCTATGAAGCGTTGTTGCGCTCCTGTAGTACTTAGATATCCATCTCAACATTACCATTCAGCATAAGGATTCATTGTTTCTCGGTGATTTCAATATTCATTGTACATTTGAAGTCGGAAATTAGCAAGCTCAGTTGAGGAGGTGATTCATATGTAAACTTTATGATGCTTAAGGATGATATTTTTTCCTCGGTTGCGGAGGCTAGAGTAGGAATGTGACAAAGCTAAGAGTCCTTTTAAGGCATTTGGAGGCACGTGAACACAACGTGATATGAAAGATTTCTAGTCAATTAGTAACTTTTGTTCTCTCTTCCTCTCTTTCCCCCTCCCCCCCCTCTCTCGCCATCCCGAGGTCCTACACCCTCCCCCTCCCGCTCCTCTCTCGTTTTCTCTCCCTCTGCCCCGACTTGCCATCCCGCACTTTCTCTCCCAATGTCCTGTTGGCCTCACAAGCTCAATTGGTCAGATATAAATGTTGACTTCATGATAGACAACATCATCATATAGAGGAACATAGTCCTCCCTAATTTAGGTCCATTTAGAGCATAGGCCCCAAGAGGAAGAATGTTGTACGGGACTAAAGGCCGTACAACGTTTTTAGGGTTTTTAGGGTTATTAGGGTTTTTAGGGTTATTAGGGTTTTTAGGGTTTTTAGGGTTTTGACTCCCCCTAGGGGGAGTCAGACCTTGACCATCGCCTAACCAATTTCGTAAGCCCGTCGGGCCAATTCTGCCTTGTACGGCAGGCCTTTTTCGCAAAAAGTGGACGTTCGGCAGGTTCGGGCGCCGCGAATTCAAGAGAGCAATTTCGTAACCTTTTGCATCTCCGGGCAAGGTCTGACTCCCCCTTTTCGCCCCGCCGCGCTCCCTCCGCCGCCCGCCGCCCGCCGCCCTCCGTTTTGTCGCCACGCGCGTCACCACCGCGCGAGCGGCGTCCCGCCGCCTGCCCGCTGCTCGCTCGCTGCGAGCTCAGATCAGCTCGGGTTTAGGGTTTAGGGTTTAGGGCTCCTCCCTCGCCGCCGCCCGAGCCATCCTTGCAGCGGAGCGAGCAGAGCGACCTCTCGCCTCCCCCCAGTGAACGGTGAGCCGGCGACGACGGCAAAAGTGCGACCGGTGAGCAAGTGACGACGGCGGACTTGAGCAGCGGTGAGTCCTTGCCCCTGCCCCTGCACCTGCCCTTGCCTCCCTCGCCCTTGCCCATGCCTCCCTTGTCTCCCTTGCTGCTGTTGCTGCTGCTGCTGCTGCTGTTTTTTCTGCTGCTGCTGCTGTTGCTGTGGGGCTGCTGCTGCTCTTGCTGCTTTTCCTGCCGCTGCTCTTGCTGCTGTTGCTCCTGCTGCTTTTCCTGTTGCTGCTTCTGCTGCTGCTGCTGCTGCTGCTGCTGCTCATACTGCTGCTGCTGCTCTTGCTGTTGTTGTTCCTGCTGCTTTTTCTGCTTCTTTTGCTGCTGCTGCTGCTGCTGCTGTGGCTGCTGCTCTTGATGCTGCTCCAGCCTTTTTTTTTTTTTTGCTTTTGCATTCTGCATTCTGCATTTTGCATTCCGCATTCCGCATTCCGCATTCTGCCTCCCTTGCCTTTGCCCGAGCCTCCTTTGCCCTTGCCCCTTGCTGTGTTGCCCTTGCCTCTGTCTCCCTTGCCTTTGCTTGTGCCTCTTGTTCCTTTGCTTGCGCTTCTGTTGTGTGTATGACTGTATGTTATTCCTCCCCCTTCCCATTAAGTTGAGGTGGCGGATTGGTTACGCAACTGTTGCAAAACAGTAATAAAGGGGTTCAAATCCCCTCTTCGACTTGTAGTGTTTATTCATTCTTCTATTTTTATTAATTTAAAGTATTTGTGTTTTTGCTTCATATGCCAAATATTTGTTTTCTACATGGCAGGGTTTTCTGCAATGCAAGGTTTTCTGCAATGCAAGGTTTTCTGCAAGGCAAGGTTTTCTTCAATGCAAGGTTTTCTGCAATGCAAGGTTTTCTGCAATGCAAGGTTTTCTGCAAGGTTTTCTGCAGGGCAAGGTTTTCTTCAATGCAAGGTTTTCTGCAATGCAAGGTTTTCTGCAATGCAAGGTTTTCTGCAATGCAAGGTTTTCTGCAGGGCAAGGTTTTCTGCAAGGCAAGGTTTTCTTCAATGCAAGGTTTTCTGCAATGCAAGGTTTTCTGCAATGCAAGGTTTTCTGCAGGGCAAGGTTTTCTGCAGGGCAAGGTTTTCCGCAAGGCAAGGTTTTCTTCAATGCAAGGTTTTCTGAAGTGCAAGGTTTTCTGTTCTGGAACGGATCTTCGGGAGTTGAGGGCAGCACATCATTTCCAAGGTGAAACAGCTTCAAGCAGAAGTTTTGCCGCATCAGCAACTCTTCAAGGGGAAAGGGTGGATGTACCGCGGGCTGTCTTTCGTACCTTGGAGGATGGCCTACAGGTTTGCAATTGTAGCCTTCCGTACTGCTTTCGATGTAGCCTATGTCAGGAGGATTGTCTGCAGTTTTTTTCATGTACATGATGCATCGCGGTGCAGGTGTGTATGCTTTATTGAAATATTGGCATTATGTGATTCCTTCTGTCATTTGACACAGGGGTCGAGCAATGTGCAGCTTGCGGAGTTACGAAGCGAGGCAATAATGCCACCTGCCCGCACGGAATACGAGATTTTGATGGCACATTATATTGCTGTCTATGTCATGCTTCCTGTAAGTTTGCTTCCTCACCTGCAGGCCATGTCCGGTGTCTTTTTCAGCCTATTCCTTCGCATTGGAATCGGGAAAGTTTCATTTCAAGTGTTTGCTTTGTGCTCCAAAACTGCCCGCACATTTGTAAACAGGTTCGGTGTATTTTTCAGGACACCTGACAGTTTTCTTACTTTAGCTGCAGTTAGGGCATTAGTTTGCGGTGTATTCGAGATGTGTAGCCATCTCAAACACTCTACTACGGCAAGTTTTACACGCCTGTTTTCTCATTCTGCAATTCTCTTGTTCGTGCTGCCAGCTCGACGTGTGAGACGGGAAAATGTGCTCTCCTATCCAGAACTCCTGCTCTGCAATCTTTGGGCACTTAGGGCAGCAGGCGTGGATGGCGTAATGGTGGACGTGTGGTGGGGCATTGTGGAGTCGGAAGGCCCGAAGCAGTACAACTGGGAGGCGTACAAAGCACTGTTCAAGCAAATACAACTTCGGTTTCGGTTGGACTGAAAGTGCAGGTGGTGATGTCATTTCATCAGTGCGGGGGGAACACGGGAGACAGCTGCTACATTCCTCTGCCCCCCTGGGTGCTGGAAGCAGGAGGGCAGGAATGCCCGGAAATTTTCTTCACGAATCAAGATGGCAAGCGAAATCAGGAGTGGATGAGGAACCGGTTTTGAAGGGCCGGACGGGTAAACAGGTCAGTTTGTGTGTGAACTTGGCATTATCTTTGAACCTATAGATGCGCTTCAACATAATGCAACTGGTTGCTAAACTCTTGTTCGTTTCTTGGCCTTGCAGGTCTATTATGATTTCATGAAGAGCTTCAGAGAGAATATGGCAGAGTTTCTCGAAGCGGAGCTTGTGACCGAAATCGAGGTGGGCTTGGGCCCCGCTGGGAAGCTGCGATATCCCTCATATCCGGAAACGCACGGGTGGCGATTTCCGGGCATCCACAACAAACCTTGACTGATCCATTTAGAAAGAAAGACAGACAAAGGGCAAAGACTCACTAAAGTGTGGGCCATATAGGAACCGCAAAAAGTTTGAGTGCTTGTGCATAACCAAGCTGCTAATTGGGGAAGGCAAGAGTGTGAACCGTTGCCAATGTCCCTTATAATGGTCTACTTGAAAGCATCTAGACCCAAGGTGTATAATAACATTGCCCATGCCCGTATCAACAGTAGATCACCTTGAAAATAAAGGATGCAGGCCTCACAGACGCATCTATCTTGACTCCAAAGTGAAGTGCATGCAACGTTTACAAAAGTTGCTTTCAATGCATCCAGTGTTTCAAAATGTGCCGAACAAGATGTTCCCCTAACCCAGCCGTAATTAAGCCCACACCTAACACGCCATGCAATCATCTTCAGCTCTGGCGACGTCCAATTCTAGAAACTGCTGTGGAACCAAATTCCAAGAAAAATGTTTCAATCACTTTGTCAGATCTTTGCCAAACCTTTTTATCCTTGATCTCGCTCGACTGTATCCATGCCTTAATCTGATCTCGATACCGTTGAAGTTTCTTGATCTCTTTTTTCAAGTCAGCATCAAACTTTTCTTTCTGGTTGGCGCTCTCTGTGTCGTTATCACCTGTGCATTTACGGTGTGCAGAAAGTCAGCCAATCAACTCAACTTCGCGCTTATCACTGCTTTCAAAGCAAACTATTCCACGGTTCCACGAGGTTGCACTGAGGAACCAACGACGTTCAAGTGTTGCGAAAAGACTATCATTGCCTCAGTTAATTCCGGAGAGCTCTTGAATTCTATGTGTATGTAGAAAATGTGACACCCGCAGTTGATCCTTGCATCATATCAGCTTATTCAATGTACCGTATACACCGAATGCCAAAGATGGATTTTGCTTTTCTTCAGTTTTAATTGAGTGTTAACCCATCTTTTTTTTTGGGTTTTTAGGGTTTTTAGGGTTTTTAGGGTTTTTAGGGTTTTTAGGGTTTTTAGGGTTTTTAGGGTTTTGGGGTTTAGGTTTTAGGGTTTTCGTTTTAGGGTTTTAGGGTTTTGGGTTTTAGGGTTTTTAGGGTTTTAGGGTTTTAGGGTTTTGGTTTTGGGTTTTAGGGTTTTGGGGTTTTCGTGGGTTTTAGGGTTTTGGGGTTTTGGGGTTTTAGGGTTTCGGGGTTTTAGGATTTTGGCGTTTTGGATTTTTAGGGTTTTGGGGTTTTGGCGTTTTGAGGTTTTAGGGTTTTGAGGTTTTAGGGGTTTAGGGTTTTAGGGTTTTTAGGGTTTTAGGGTTTTAGGGTTTTAAGTTTTTAGGGTTTTAGGGTTTTAGGGTTTTAGGGTTTTAGGGTTTTAGGGTTTTAGGGTTTTTAGGGTTTTAGGGTTTTAGGGTTTTAGGGTTTTAGGGTTTTAGGGTTTTAGGGTTTTAGGGTTTTTAGGGTTTTAGGGTTTTAGGGTTTTAGGGTTTTTAGGGTTTTAGGGTTTTAGGGTTTTAGGGTTTTTAGGGTTTTAGGGTTTTAGGGTTTTAGGGTTTTAGGGTTTTAGGGTTTTAGGGTTTTAGGGTTTTTAGGGTTTTAGGGTTTTGGGTTTTAGGGTTTTTAGGGTTTTAGGGTTTTAGGGTTTTAGGGTTTTTAGGGTTTTCCCTGGATTTTTAGGGTTTTTAGGGTTTTAGGGTTTTAGGGTTTTAGGGTTTTTAGGGTTTTAAGGGTTTTTAGGGTTTTAGGGTTTTAGGGTTTTAGGGTTTTTAGGGTTTTAGGGTTTTAGGGTTTTAGGGTTTTAGGGTTTTAGGGTTTTAGGGTTTTTAGGGTTTTAGGGTTTTAGGGTTTTTAGGGTTTTAGGGTTTTACCCCAGGGTTTTAGGGTTTTTAGGGTTTTAGGGTTTTTAGGGTTTTAGGGTTTTTAGGGTTTTAGGGTTTTAGGGTTTTACCCCAGGGTTTTAGGGTTTTAGGTTTTAGGGTTTTTAGGGTCTTTAGGGTTTTAGGGTTTTTAGGGTTTTAGGGTTTTAGGGTTTTAGGGTTTTAGGGTTTTAGGGTTTTAAGGTTTTAGGGTTTTTAGGGTTTTAGGGTTTTAGGGTTTTAGGGTTTTAGGGTTTTAGGGTTTTTAGGGTTTTTAGGGTTTTAGGGTTTTTAGGGTTTTAGGGTTTTAGGGTTTTAGGGTTTTTAGGGTTTTTAGGGTTTTAGGGTTTTAGGGTTTTAGGGTTTTAGGGTTTTAGGGTTTTTAGGGTTTTAGGGTTTTTAGGGTTTTTTAGGGTTTTTAGGGTTTTAGGGTTTTAAGGTTTTAGGGTTTTACCCCAGGGTTTTAGGGTTTTTAGGGTTTTAGGGTTTTAGGGTTTTAGGGTTTTGTTAGGGTTTTAGGGTTTTAGGGTTTTAGGGTTTTAGGGTTTTAGGGTTTTAGGTTTTAGGGTTTTTAGGGTTTTAGGGTTTTTAGGGTTTTAGGGTTTTAGGGTTTTTAGGGTTTTAGGGTTTTAGGGTTTTAGGGTTTTAGGGTTTTAGGGTTTTAGGGTTTTAGGGTTTTAGGGTTTTAGGGTTTTAGGGTTTTAGGTTTTAGGGTTTTAGGGTTTTAGGGTTTTAGGGTTTTAGGGTTTTAGGGTTTTAGGGTTTTAGGGTTTTAGGGTTTTAGGGTTTTAAGTTTTAGGGTTTTTAGGGTTTTAGGGTTTTAGGGTTTTAGAGGGTTTTAGGGTTTTTAGGGTTTTAGGGTTTTTAGGGTTTTAGGGTTTTTAGGGTTTTTAGGGTTTTAGAGGTTTTGGGTTTTAGGGTTTTAGGGTTTTTAGGGTTTTAGGGTTTTAGGGTTTTGGGTTTTAGGGTTTTTAGGGTTTTAGGGTTTTAGGGTTTTAGGGTTTTAGGGTTTTAGGGTTTTAAGGTTTTAGGGTTTTAGGGTTTTAGGGTTTTAGGGTTTTTAGGGTTTTAGGGTTTTTAGGGTTTTACTAGGGTTTTAGGGTTTTTAGGGTTTTAGGGTTTTAGGGTTTTTAG
>CM074805.1:928-16941 GCA_037447605.1 Zygnema circumcarinatum
TCATCACTCCAATCCAACACAAGGACTCACATGTGACAAATGACACAAGTATAAGGAGAAAGCCCTCGGCCTAAAACTCCTTACCATTCATAGGTGTAATACAAGCTCTCTTAGGAAATCTACATATAACCTTATGCCCGATTCTCCTCCTCTCATGATCACTACCCTATCCACTGATAGGCAGCTTACACCCCGACTGCAGTAGCTAAGCACTATATGCTTGCTTGAACTTCTCCTCTACCTCAACACGAGAGGGACACATCTCTAACTCTTTCACTAGAGCTAACCATGATGAGAGACAGTTCTTTCACGACCCCCTACACAAGGCCGGACTCCTCAAGGCCTCAGCCTCTGCCTACTCTTCCTAACACGAAGGTTGAGCAGCATAACGTTCCGAGTGAGTGAGTAAGTAGGGAGCCAAGCTTGCTCCCTCATATACCATGGCGGCCTTTGTCACGTGACGCCATCATGTCACGGCCACCCATGCAGCGCCTTGCAAGGGCCCTATCCTGATCTCAATCGTGCTCCGTCGGATCCTCCTTGGCTCACACGGATCCAGCTCCTCAGCCCGTCGGATCCAACTCAGCCTCATCTTGATCCTCGTCCTGCACCGTACGATCTGACTCCTCACTAACTCAGCTGCATGTGGGACCCCGTAAGCCTACGGTCGCCACCGACCTAGGCCCTACAGGCCTTACCCCGAATCTGACACGTGGCGCCTTCCGATTCGCCACTGTCCTCCACATGAGACACTGCTGATGCAGCGCCTCCTCACTCCTGATTCACTGCGCCGACATTCTGACGCCGCGCCTTGTCACTTTCGAATCTGCCGCGTCGCGCCACGTCACTCCTGACTCCGCCGCGCTGTGCCTCAGCACCGACCAAAATCCGTACTTCGAAAGTACATACCTAATCATGCGAAATGTCCCGCAAGGAGATTGCGTCGCGATCTGCACTCTGGCGCGACCAATCATGTCGCTTAGTGCAGATCCGCCTTTCGCGCCAAAGACCTCCGCGTCCGAACATTTCCGCGTCGTCCGTACAGTCGCGCGCCGTCCGTACAGTCGCGCTCCAAACCAATTAATGCGCATCCAGCGCACCCCCTTTGGTACGGTCTCAGCCTAAGCCGTAAATCTACGACCCTAGACCTTCCCTAGACCTTCCGTACAATGCCCTAACACTTTGGGCATCCCCCATGTTTGGTCCTATACCAAACATGACCATTCATGCATGATATTGTCCCTACATCAACACATGATCTCCTGGACAACATTCACGCTAGGAACTAAGTACCAACACCTTGATGTACCTATACATCAACAAAGGGCTCTTTGCGCATCGAGTCCAGCCGCCGGTGGGAACATCTTCAGGATCCCTACGTCTTCCGCTGCGCGTACCTCTGAATCTCCCGGATCCTGGCTCTATGCTGCAGGCAGACCCACAGGACCAACACAACCCTTCATCAGTTTCAGCACGGACGCGCGAGTGGCCGTACAGCACCTGCAACTAGCTCAGCAGTCTCCTCTTAACCCCACTTATCTTGTGCTACACTGTACAGTGCGTCCCCAAGAAATTCGCCTTGATTTTGCCGAAACCACCTTTTTGTACGGTAACTCTGTGTTAGCCGTACTACTCGTACTACCCGTACCCCTAAAACCCTAGAACCCTAAAAACCCTAAAACCCTAAAAACTGTACTAGCCGTACTAGCCGTATTAGCCGTACTAGCCGTACTAGCCGTACTAGCCGTACTAGCTGTACTAGCCGTTACGGGCTTCAGCAAAACTCACCGAATCTTCCCGCACGTGCCGCCGTAAGAGGCGCTCGCTCGTCTTTCCTCCTTCTTGGCTCCGATACGACACGATACGATACGATACGATACTGAACGAAACGGTACGATATGGTACGGTACGATACGTACGGTCCAACAGGAACTCTAACATGAACTCTAACAATACCGCGCGTCTTTTGGTAACACGAACCTTCTATTTGCAAAAATCAATATTTTCGCCTCATATTTGCCAAAACCATGGCGAAAATATGAGGACTGTTGACTGTACCGTAGCGCACCGAAAACTGTCCGTACCGGTACGGTCGGTGTCGGCTTCTCTCACGGTTATTCGCGCGTCAAGTGGTTCGAGCATGCGCGCGACACGCAGGACGCATGGCATGACATGGCATGGCATGGCATGGCATGGCATTATGGCATGGACAATGCAGAAGCGAACGCATGCGCCTGCGCGGCCTTCACTTTCGCTTGAGAATGCGAGTGCGCGTGCACGCTGTCCCCGCGGTCGCCGCCGTCCCCATTCCTTCCTGTGCAGGCCTTAACCATGTGGGCCAAGGATGGGCTTCTTCAGCAATAACTTCATGGCGGATTCGTCCCTACAGTGTCGGATCTCAGTTTTTCCCTTGTCCACTGGCTGGCAGAGTGTGAAGTGTACGCAGCTCACATTGTGCGGTTTAAGGTGTGTACACATCATCTATCTACAGTATTCATACCTGCCACAGACGGCAATACCCTACACAAGCACTTTACACAAAGAGCTTCTGATAGACCAGTACTTGAATTCTCGTTGCTTTCCATACCTTAACAGTCAACTTGAGGACCATTAAAACCAAACAAGCTCCTGCAATTGGCAGAAAGCTTGACCCTTTCATGCGTCTGTTTGGAACTGGCTGGTGCTACCAATACCACCACCAGAATCACGCCCAATCTTCAAGCTGAGAGAAGCATAGAGTCCAGAACTGAACGGTTCGACAGCAAATGCAACCGATGCTACACAAAAGGCAAGAATTAGGCCTTGTATACAATGCAAGACATGAACATGCACACGCGCGCGTCAACAAGAGCAGCACATTCTAGACGACAAGACCCAGGCCTAAAGGACAGATTGTGACCAGAGCCAGAAAGGAGGAAACCATTACTCACGGATCAGGACAACGCCAAACTGAACAGAACAAGTCAGACTCTAGTCAGAAACTGCACTGCCTTGAGCCCCGTTAATTCAGACCCTTCAATCAAAAGTCGCGAAAACAAAGCTCCAGCCCTCCCAGCCTTCCCGCACCCATGGGCCACTTCAACTTTTTCCACGCCTCGCCACTGCTCCCAAAAAAAGCTAGGCCCTATGCTCTGCTGCTAGGTACAGTGGAATGCATCTCTGCGTAGCAAAGAGACCACACCACAGCCAAGGAAAGCCAAAGAAAGAGCTGCATGGCAAAACACAACAGAAATCTCGCCCATACGAATCCTTTCCTTAGATGCCAACGAGGTTTCAGACTGCCCCCTCTAGAGACTGTTCCTTTCACAAAGCAGCGAAGCAACCCCTCCACTAAGAGCAAGTACCAGCAACCATTGCTTACATCGAATGGCTCCCACCTCCACAATTTCCGCCGCCTCCACTCCCCTGCTCCATATAGAAGTCGACCATTTTGGTTTTCCCTTACCGGAAACGCCGCAGAGAAAGGGAGTTGTGCTTTTTCCACGTGGCATGGACAGAGGGTCGCACTTTCGTGTTCGAGTGACCCCGGCCGTGAAGGCCGCGATGGTGGCGACCAGCTGAAGTGAGTCCACGAAGCTCACGATGCTTCATGACAGGTGCCACTATCCAGTTGATGCGTGGATCCTTGCGAATAGCCTTGTGCGCAATGTCCACCAGAATGACCTCGAAGTACTTGTAAGCAGAATCCTGCTCCCAAATAGAGTCAAGCAGGCAACCATTTGCAAAATGAAAAGTGAAGCTCCGTCATTATCCACATCCAACGTCGTTCTACCTTGTTGGCAATTGCCGAAGAAATATGTACCAACAAACGCACTTACTACAGATAACTATAACCAATGCTCACAGGAGTAGCTCATGACGCATCCAAAAAGCACATAAGCCAGACGTGAACTCTGCAGCGAACAGTGTTGTTGTTAAAAGGTAGGTTGTCATCGAACTTAGATATCATAATCAAGCAATGAAATCAAAACACCTACATTATAGACGCGCTATAACCGAAGGTCCCAAATGGCGACCCCGGGCCATTCGCATTACGACGACAAAACGACAGGACAAAGTCTTTAACTCGGGAATTCAAACATACAAATACTCGGGAGTTCAAGTATACTCTGTACCACGAAAAGGTGGATAAGAAGCTACACTTTGAGAACTACTAACCTGATTCACCCAGTATGAATTCAGAACGCGAAGGCCTCCCAACTTGCGACCAGCGCGCTCCTCAGCAACCGAGCGCAAGTTACGCTGGAACTTCAACTGTGAGATACCCTGGTGCACCGGCTTTCCGTACACGATACCCTTTGACACCGGGCGCTTGCGACCTCCGCGGCGCACTCGAACACGATAAATGACGTAGCCCTACAGGAAAAGGGTTCAGACAGCCAGTCCACCAAAAACACGGAAATAAGCGTAAAAGAATTTTGGCTTTAAGAGCAAATAGGTTGCTGATACGCATTGGCGCAAGGCCCCTCCGTGTATGTCCCTTCTTGTATGCCAATTAAAATTGCTTTGAACTTCCTATCGAAACAACAGTCTTATGCTAAATTGTCTGCCTAGCTTCATTCAAGTACTCAAATGTGGATGACACTGCGAGAACTAGCTAATCAACTCATTGGATAATTTGTAGCACAATACAGTACCAAAATTAAAACATAAAAAGGGACTGGTGACAAGGAACAGTTTCAGTCTAAAAAAAAGTCGTACGCGTGCCAGACAAATGGTACACAGTGCCAAATGGTCTACGTGCGAGTGTCAGCTGCACACACATTATTTTATTCTATTATTGCAATGCATACGGATTCCTCGTTGGCTGCCCCCGACGAACTTTTGTATGTGTCATCTCTCCTCGTGCACGGAGTGTTTAAGAAGAGTGCAGGTTTCAAAGGCCGAGTGTTTCTGTATTTCGGTCTTGCAGAGTCGCTTACCTGCTTTGCCTTGTACCCGAGGCGACGAGCCTTATCCGGTCTTGTGGGCCTGGTGAGGCGAGTGATGCTGGGTAACTGGCGATACTCCCAGCAGCGCACTCGCAGCAGGAAGCGCAGCACATCAGACTGCTTTTTCCTCCACAACTCCTCCAAGTACTTGTAGGCCCCTACAGGAGAAAAGCATTGCAGCAAGTGAATCGACGGTAAAAACGGGCATTGCCTCTATGAACCTCCTTTCGAAATGAAAATACAGACTAAAAGGACACTGAAAAAACTATATCAGGGCTTAAGGGGACGGACGAGTGGCACACGCACGACACGGAGGTACGTAAAAAGCATTGGCGTAGATGATAAGTGTAAATTACTGCTCCTAAAAGTACTCATGACACTCGAAGACGTTACAATACCACATAGACTGGGATATGCCCACCCTGAGCAACGAGAGAGGAAGGAAACCCCAAAGGTCACTGACGTTTGTTAATGGACACGCCTATAGTCGCTAAGTGCAAAATAGAGGGTAAACTTTCTACCGAAACTAAGGCAGTTGATCATACGAGCTAACCCTAAATCGTTAGCTCGTTGAAAACCAGTTAGTGCATGGGAAATTATGCGCTCTGATTAAAACGAACAAAACGTCATCAGGGTCCAGGCAATTTGGAAGTCGCCAAAAATTGTGAGGTGCGTTCAGGCCGGTTTGGCATGGTCATGTTTTGCAATGAGCCGAGCGAGTGAGCAGGAGCAGGGAGAGACAGCTGCAAGCTGAGCCTCGTGATCCAGCAGCAGCGCGGCGCAAGGCGGCGCAAGGGGGCGCAAGGCAGGAGGCAAGGCAGTACTCACCCATGGCTGCCGCTGGCGGAGGGGCGGGGCGGGGCGCGAGCCGAAGAGGGCCCGCCGTGTGCGCAGCGCCCGCTTATGGCAGGCAGCGAGCGCGAGGGAGGGGGGTTCCGAGCCTGCCCCCCGGCCGCGCGCTGCCGTCCGATCGAGACGCGGAGCTGCGGCCGCCGTGCGATGGATCCCGCCCGCGCGCGGGGGCAGGCGCCTGCCTCCCGCGGCAGACTGAACCCTCTCCTCCCCCTACCCTCCCCCCGCTTCGTCCTCGTCGCTCGTCTTTCTTCGACTTCTTCTTCTTCGTGTACTTGTGCTTCTTCTGCCGCGCGCTGCGAGAGGGGGGAGGCGAGGAGAGGGGAGGGGCAGGCCGGGACGGGACCAGCAGGAGGGCAGAGCCAGCCACCCAGCCAGCTCGCCCGTACGCCGCCATGGCTAACATGATGGTGAGTGCAACCGTCCGCATCCGCCGCCTTCCGCCTGCCTCGCTACTCTGCAGGCCTTTCAACACCACGAGGTTTCTACCTCACTCCCATTCAACCCACGTTTCCTATCCTCCACGGTGTTTGTTCCTTTGCGCAGCAACCGCAAATCATCTTGCTCAAAGAAGGAACTGATACCTCACAAGGAAAAGCACAGCTTCTGAGCAATATCAACGCATGCCTTGCGGTTGTGGATGCCGTGCGGACCACGTTGGGACCTAGAGGGATGGACAAGCTTATCCATGATGACAAGGGCAACACGACTATCTCAAATGACGGAGCCACCATAATGAAGCTTCTTGATATTGTGCATCCTGCCGCCAAAACACTCGTGGAGATTGCTAAATCGCAGGATGCTGAGGTCAGGTTTGTGCTGACCTTTGGGAGGTCCAACACCTGTCCAAGTTTGATAATGGACCATCCCATGGCCATTTGAATTCAGTTTCTATTTTAGCAACCTCGCTAATTTTGCATTGAACTCCCATGGTCAGGCGCCACGAAACGTCGTTCTGGCCCCTTAACCATTGAATTCTGGCATTCAAAGGTCTATCTCCTTACTTTGCCGTTTTAAAATTGTTATGCTGTCAGGTTGGAGATGGTACAACCACTGTCGTCCTTTTGGCCGGTGAATTTTTGAGAGAAGCAAAACCGTTTGTAGAAGATGGAGTTCATCCTCAGCTGATCATCCGCAGCTTTCGAACGGCAGCAAATCTGGTCTGTCGAACCCAACTGAAATACGCATGCATGCCTATGTTGACATATCGCTGATTCTGGTCACGCGGCCTCAAACCCCTCTCATAACTTCACATGACCAAGGACTGAAAGACGCTGATGGATGTGTATTTTTAAGAATCCTGCTGTGGTTTATCTAAAGGTGTGCACCGGGTCTGCATGAATCAGGCTGTACAACATGTGAAGACGGTGGCGATAAGCATAGAGGGAAAGACTCTCGAAGAGAAGAAAGAAGTCTTGCAGAAGTGCGCAGCAACGAGCTTAAGCTCCAAACTTCTTGGAGGAGAAAAGGATTTCTTTGCTAAAATGGTTGTAAGTGCTGTTTTGGCGCTAGACGAGGATGTGCCGCTCAACATGATTGGTGTAAAGAAGGTACTTCATCTTGCCGGACGGGGGTGTAGTAGGATCCGTGCTCTTTCTTTTGGCCAGTCGGAGGGAAACTATTTGTAAGGGGTGTACAAAGAAGTAACATCAGCTAATCGAGTTCCATTTTAACTTAACATTATTCTTCCTGGAGGTCATTTAGAGGGTCAAATGGCATGAGCCCGCACCTGGTCTTATCTGTAACTTCCAAACCTTTGATTCATTTAGTTCACCGTGTGCACATTAGTGTGTATCGTTTTCCTCTTTTCCTTACCCCGGTTATAACCTTTTCAGCCTTTTTGCATGAGGATCTGTACCGAACGGAAACCTATTCTACTTGAAACGTGCATTACTTTTATCACAGGCCTTGTTCATGCACTTAATGGTTGTTTCATTCAAGGTTTCATCTCAGATACGAAGTTCCCCGTTTTGGACACTAGCATTTGGTTAGTTGGCTTTGTAGAGATTTCATGCTGCTGTATGTGATATCGGGAAAAAAACGAGCATTTATTGTTTTTTGTTACGAGTTTAAAAGCGTGAAGCGTGAACAGGACAAGAACTTTAAACTTAGTAAGTCCCTGCGATTTGGAAGGCAAATCGACGATTCTAAGATAGATAACATTTGCATCATTCATAAACAAAAACGAGCTTGGGCTGTCTTGTATTGACTCCTGTACACCTTAGTGTATTAGTGTATTAGTGTATTAGTGTATAGTGTACCTTATTTCTGTGAGAGTTCTTTCTAGGAATATCATGTGCACTGTGTTGATAATACTTTTCCTAACAGAATCTGTTATTAGCAATATTACCACAACATGATTGCTTTCCGTGATGTAACTCACCTCTTGAAGCTCATTCATGTATTCAGTCAATTTTGGTTTTGATACCTCGGAAGTGAATAGACTTGTCAGAGCAGCGTAGGTTTGATCAGGTTCTGCGTTCAGACCTCGCACGAAAACAATTCTTTATCTTTGAGTAAATAAAGCTTGCATTAAACCAGTTCTTCTTAATTACAAGAGTGAACTTGAGTTTGCCTTTGTTGAGAACTTGCGTTTGTTGGCTTTGTTTGAATACGTAAGCAGTCTTGTTCAATCTCGTAATTTAACAGGTGCAAGGAGGCACCATGCGTGACTCATTTCTTGTGGAGGGAGTTGCCTTCAAAAAAACGTTCTCATATGCCGGGTTTGAGCAACAACCGAAATCGTTTGACAATCCAAAGATCCTGCTCCTGAATATCGAGCTTGAATTGAAGTCTGAGAAAGAGAACGCTGAAGTCAGGTCAGTTCCTCTTGTTTGCTGGGAGACTTTTGCAGTCACACACATTATCACATGCTTGATATGTGCGCTTTTTTCAATGAAGTCTCTTGTTTCATTTGTCGACGACTTCATGGCTCTCTGGCCAATGTTTCCCTCATTCGTTTGAAATCGTTTGAAATTTGTCTACCCCGGTGAATTGATCACTAAAAAGTCTAAAATTGTTTCTTGGGTTATCAATCTCCCTGACTTTGATCTGAGACTGCCAGGTTGTCAGATCCTGCACAATACCAGTCCATAGTGGATGCGGAATGGAACATCATTTACGACAAGCTTGAGAAATGTGTTAAGAGTGGTGCGAAAATTGTCCTTTCTCGCCTGGCTATCGGTGACCTGGGAACACAGGTAAGATCTGTTTGGACATTGCAGCTGCGGTCTCAGTTTTGATTGCCTTTCAATCGTTATTCGAATGTCCTTTCGGAGTTTCTGTTGTTCTGTATGACAAGTAGTCATTGTCTGCAGTACGTAGCATGTTATACCTTAGTTTGAAGTCGGAAGCTGTATGGGTTCACCTTGACTTTCTTTAGGGCAGTTTTTTCAAGCACTGATATTTACCTTCAGGGTATATTTAGTGGACGAGTCTTTTAAAGTTACCCCGGGTGGTTCATACTGCAGTACTTTGCGGATCATGACATTTTCTGTGCTGGCCGTGTACCTGAGGAGGATCTCCAGCGCGTTGCCAAAGCCACTGGCGGTGCAGTTCAGACAACTGTCAACAATCTAGTCCCTAGTGTGAGTGGATTACGGTGTACTGAATTCTATTGTGTGACCTGCTGTTTTTCTACGTCTTATTCGGTAAATAGCAAGACACACTCCTCTTGCAGAGCATGTCCATACAGCCTTCTTGAAATGCAGGTGATTTTGGTTTGTCCGAGTCTCTTCAAAGATGTCTGGAAAGTTGTGTTAAGGATTATTATTATTTTGTATGCCTGTTCAATTGGCAGATTCTGGGCCAATGTGCATATTTTGAGGAGAGACAAGTTGGAAATGAACGATTTAATTTGTTCACCGGCTGCCAAGAAGCAAAGACTGCCACAATTGTCATCCGAGGTGGTGCTGATCAGGTGCTGATTTCACGCGGATGACTCCCACCAGTTTTACGCAACCTTTCTGTTTACTCTCATTGGTTTTGTTGTAACGCATGTGCTTTACACGATTGAGAAGGGATGGTGCAACCTAATTTTCTGTAGGCACCGGTTGGTCGAGTGCACTGGTTGGCGTTATCTGCAATTCAGTTCTGTAGAATGTGCTGTATACATCAAGTTATCAAGCAGCCTTAGTTTTTGAAAACTGACTCTCGACCTGCAGCGCATAATGTCTCACACTAAAGCCTTGGTGATGAAGCGCATGGGAGCCTAACGATTTGTTGACCTGCTCATGTATTGTGGCAGTTCATTGAGGAGGCAGACAGGAGTCTGCATGATGCTATCATGATTGTGAGGAGGGCAGTGAAGAACTCTGCTGTTGTGGCTGGAGGTGGAGCTATTGATGTAAGACGGTGTCCTGCCTAACTGAGGCTTGTCTGTTGTCAGGGCTTGATGTCCAAAGATCGCCTTTTTTTCGGAATTGATGTGTAAGTATCCTGGCTGTTGAAGGACGAGCGAGTGACATGCTTGAAATACGCTTGACGAATGTTCCTGCGAATGTGGCAGATGGAAGTTAGCCGATATTTGCGGCATCATGCACGGTCGACTGCTGGAAAGTCTCAGCTTTTCATCAATGCCTTCGCAAAGGCTCTAGAGGTAAGTTGATTGTTTTGGCTGTACATCAAGTAAGTAAGTAGTCCGCGTTTTCGCTATCCTAATCCAATCATATTCATCCTCATGGAAGAAAACCTGGTATTTGGCCAGAGGGGGAGGGCATGGTGAAGCAAGCATCTTGTCGCAGTTTGCGAGTATACCCGTCACCGGGGATTCAACTGTCTGCATGGATACAGGTTATTCCTCGCCAGCTGTGTGAAAATGCCGGCTTTGATGCCACTGACGTGCTGAACAAGCTGCGACAAAAACATGCACAGGCTTCCGGTAAGATTGCCCTCAATGATTTGCTGGAGATTTAGTCATTTCTGGTTAGTGACTCGAGTTGATATTTCTGATTTGCCAACGCCGTTCAGTTAACTCACGATTGCCTACTGATTGCAGGTGAAGGAGCTCTGT
The DNA here is from genome assembly GCA_037447605.1 of Zygnema circumcarinatum. NCBI lineage: Eukaryota > Viridiplantae > Streptophyta > Zygnematophyceae > Zygnematales > Zygnemataceae > Zygnema > Zygnema circumcarinatum. Next base: position 11,723 of record CM074805.1, read on the forward strand.
ATGGAGTAGATGTGAATAACGGAGGCATCGTGGACACTTACGCGAATTTTGTCTGGGAACCTGCGGTAGTCAAGGTGGGTCCCCCTCACGACGTCCACTACAATGTTATCTGTGAAGGCTGTATTACTTATCATAATCATTCATTCTAGAACATGCAGGCTTTGATTCCTGTTCCGTCGTTTTATTTTGGAGTCGTGCGATAGACACGCGTGTTTGTCAAGTCTCCCTAGCGCCACTTCCAACTTAGCTCGGGCTGATTTGTCGCTTCTACTCGGCTACAGATCAATGCTCTCACTGCGGCGTCTGAGGCGGCCTGCCTCATTCTTAGTGTGGACGAAACAGTAACAAATCCTAAGGTGCGCCAAACTGTTCTGTTTCCCGGGTGTACATCTTGTGAAGTTCTTGTGACAATATCGTCTTTGGTGGAACGTCTTGATTGAATGCATGCGCTTGTAGTTTCTTGTGTGTGCAGTCTGCTTGATGCTAATTGCTCAAAAAGTGTTGCCAGGTTTGCTGTTCTGACCCTACTGCTTGCGAGAGAGTTATTGGCCTCCATTGTGAGGGTGACGAGGCGATCTTGTTTGTTATGTGGGGGGGACAGTCGGAGGCGGCGCAAGGCGAGGCTGCTGGGGGGGGCGGAATGGGTGGCCGGGGCAGAGGGGGCGGCGCTATGAGACGAGGTCGAGGCATGCGCAGGTGACACCAGACGGTATAGTTCGCTCTGTAGCAGCTTTTGGATGAGTAGCACAGGCAGCTGCAGTGCAGTGCAGTGCAGTTGGGTCAGAGAAATGTTCAATCGGCAGTGGCAGAATCTGTACTTTGGTAGGACATGAGTGCACGGGGTTAGGCATCTCAGGGCGAGCCTGTTGTACCATCGTCAATCCGCAGTCCTGAATTCGCAATGTCAATAAGTGTGCCTTTTCCCGGCCAGCCATGATATGATGGTGGGCATTGTGCTATGTACATGTGGCCCATGAGGCGTTACTCCCAAATATGAAGTTAGAGGGAAAGCACAGAGCATCACTTTCAGCATCCCGTGCCACGTGTAAATGCGTTTGCCCTCCGGCGTGCGCTGGCTGGCGTCCTTTGAATCAGCCGCCACTACGCGAGTGAGGAAGGCGGGCTCAGCCCTTGGGTTGACTTTGCGAGGCTTGTGTGCCCTCTGGACTGCACTGCACTGCACTGCACTGCACTGCACTGAACTGCGCTGTTTTCCAACCCAATTTGTTTATAAGTCGGCTGCAAAGCGGAGCGAATCCAGAAAGATTGCCTCAGTGTACGTCACCGTCCACCTCCCCGAAACGAGCGGAATTTTGAGGGCTAGTCGTCTCAATTGAAAACTGTCAAAAGTGGGCCCTGAGTCCGCGGACTGCGGCAGACCACACCACACCACAGAGCACGAGCTGCTTGCTTGCTTCCTTACAGAGGGCGGGGTCGCTTGTTGCGACCGCGTACTCTGTCTGCCCGCTCGTCTGTCTGTCTGCCTCTCTGTCGGCGCGGGAGCTGCCCTCCCCTCCAGCGTATCGGCCTCCGCTCCTGTTGTTGCTGTCACGCGCCGCGCACAACTATGCCGTACGGCCAAGCCCCGCATCGTACGGCACGTGTACGGATGGACGGAGGGAGGGAGGGAGGGAGCGGGGGACGCGGGATGCCGCCGATGCGGGGCGGGAGGGGGCCACGTGGCGCCGCCCGCCGCCTGCCGCCTGCGCGGGCGGGGGGGGGGCCCTGGCCACTTCCCCGCCCTCGCCCTCGCGCTCGGCCGCCCGTCCGTCTAGCCGCGTGGCCCCCTCCCTCTCTCCCTCCGCCCTCTTCGCACCCTCCCTCCATTCTTCCCCCCTCGTCGCCCCTCCCTCCCTCCCTCCCTCCCTCCCTCCCTCCCTCCCTCCCTCCCTCCCGCGTGCCTGCCGGCCTGTGCCTGCGTACGGGTCCAGTCCCACGGCCGGCCGCTGAGCGCAGGCGCGCGCCACTGTCGCCGGCCGCCCGGCCCGGTCCGACCCGGCTCCCCAGCCGCGCCGTACGCAGCGCAGCGCCCCGACGCCGCTGGATCATGGCCGCCGGAACTCTCCATTGCGCTGCTGTCGCCCCCCTCTCGCAATGCAACTCGCCTTTCCGCGCGGGGGACTGCGACCTCTGGACGCACGGTTCTGCGAAGCTGCACGCAGGAAAACGGGCTCGAAGCCATGCCGGACTTTCCGCAAAAGCTCGAGCCGGAGAGGTGAACTCCACTGCAGAGGAGGTCTCCAGGCGTTCCGTGATGGGAGCCGGGGTAGCTGCAGCGGCTGCTGTGCTTCTACAAGGGGAATCCGCCTTAGCTATTCAAACCAGTAGCGGGCTCGCAGGGCGGGTCCCCGGGTTGTCTGAGCCGGATGAGGACGGTGCGTAACCCATTTCTTTTTCGGTTTACATGAGATCGCTGCCCGCCCGAATGCTTATGTGGCAGAACTGCTGGTTAAGACCCGAAACTTCAGGTTCGATTTTTTCGACGTCAGGTTCGTAGTGTCGTAATGAAAAATGGCGGAAACATTTTAAAAGGCCACGCTCAAGCCGGCAGTTATTTTTTTTTATCACTTTTGGTTTCGGAACAGTGTTTGAAGGTTTTTGACAATCAACCCGCTTCACATTTTCAAAATATCTATTCTTCATGCGTTTGCACGTAGTAAAGTCAGTGGCAAAGCCACAAACTTAAAAATTGCTCGAAACAGGTTGATCAGCGAACAGAACAAAGTTTCTGTTGATAAACAGAAGCGTCTTTGACTCATCTCGTGATCCTATGATGGGAGCAGGGCTCCGAACGTATAAGCGGCCTGAAGGGAAGTCAGGTGGTCATGGAGTTGGCTGGAGCGAGCTCATTCCCTACAGCTTCAAGGTGTCTGATGACTGGGGAGAGGTAAGCCGGTAAATCTAAAAAACCCTAAAAACCCGTAGGTCAGCCTGCCGCTTCTTGTGGCGCAACACGCCTGACCAGAGTATAGTCGGTTTATCCGATTGTTAAGGGCAGCGCCTGAAAGTTTGTTGGACGAGGACGGGGCTTCGTTAGACTCGAATAAGCATTTTTGGGATCTGGCTTTTGATGTATCAGTACCTTTTCAATTCATTAGAATTTTCTGCCGTCTGCCGTCGCTTGATCAAGTTCTTGATGACGTTCTGTTGCAAGTGGCCATTGATTGTAAAGGATAGTAGAATTTTTGCACTTCGGGTGGAGGAGTTACTCATCTGCATGCTTGATAGCAGTATGCTAGAACAGCCTATGCACAGCCTGATGACAGCAATGTGGGCCGACCTAGCGAAGTCAAGAACCAAAGGAACAGCACCACGCGATGACACCTTGACAATGCGCAGTGGCAAGCAAAGCTGTGAAATGAACCTGGTCTTACCGTGAACAGACTTGAACCATCAAAACTATTGAGGCCGATATCAATCTACTTGTCTTTTCATTCTCCACACACAATCACATACTGATGCACTGACATATGTCGTTAGTTTGACAGCAGGGAGTTTATCTCCGTGAGCATGTAAGTTGTCCGTGTAAGCTGTCGCATACAAATACCGAGTGGCACTTTTAGTAGACGATATCAAATGGAAAAACATTTACCATGCTGCTTTACTTATCAAGGTTTACCCATTCACAGCAGTTTCATTAAGTCACCACAAGATAGGCGATTTCCATGTTTTGATGACTAAACGTAAAAAACGATAATCAACCAATAAGTTTCAGGCATGGAAACTCCTTCCTTTCCAGCATATGAATGGTCTGAATTCGAACCAAGCTAAAGAAGCTGTTACAGAATAGTTTGCAAATATAGCTTATTGGCAGCAAAGTGGAGTTGTGGAATGCCAATGTGTGTTGGATATCAAACCAAACTTTTTTCTATGCTCGTTCCAGCTCGTCGTCCTGCATGTTCTGACTTGGGAGGAATGAAGGAGTTTCTGAATTCTCAAACATTCATGGCATAAGGATGGGCAAGCGTTTTCATGAGGAGAGCTCCCATTTATGCGTTCAAGGATAATCCCTTTAATTTTGTTTTAAATTCCCGTTATGCGTTGTTGCGTTTCCGTTATGGGATGAGGTTCCTGACACTAGTAGCAGCCCCTTCAGTGTCAAACTATGGTTTTGCTCTCATAGGTTGGAAGCAGGAAGTCTCTAATGAAGCATTTGTCCTCGGCTGTTTGCTGCAGGTGCCGGTGTCCATTGCTGACCTCGGCGGTACGGAGATTGATTTACGGTTTTCGAGCCCAAAGGAGGGCAACATCAGTGTAGTGGTGGCACCTGTACTGAGATTTTCTGACAGTGAGGCTCGCCCTTTTTGCATACATTTATATGATCACCGGCAGCTGGCTTATGCAGGATCGTGGGCTTGAATTGTCGCCTTGATGTGTCCGGGGGGGTCTGGAGTGGCTTGCACCGGATGGAGTGTGTTGACTTCGATAGTAAATGGCGGTAGTTGCCATATGACGGCTATGTGCAAACATTATAGGTCTTGAAGACCACCATGGCTTGAGTTTGCATGCACAACCCTTGGACGCGTGTGTTTGACAAGCAGGAACTGGCGGGTTTGCTGCAGCTCTCGGGGACAATGCCAGAATTGAAGATATTGGAGACCCCGAGAAGGTGATCTATGCTTTCGGGCCGGAGCTGACGGGCAACACCGTGGAGGGGCGAGTGAGGGAGATGGAGGTAAAGGCCGTGGGCGGGCGCACCTACTACCAGTACGAGCTCGACCCGCACATCCTCGTCTCCGCCACGGCCGCCGGCAACCGCCTCTACATCATCACGGTCTCCGCGTCAGGTCGCCCCGCCCGCCCGCCCGCCCGCCCGCCCGCCCGCCCGTCATTGAAAGGAGGGAGGGAGGGAGAGAGGGAGGGTGCAGGCAGGCAGGCAGGCACTTGGAGGGAGGGGTCGCAGAGGACTTACTTTTGTAATTTGCAGAGGGAGCCAGGCCTGAAGCAATGTTGGAATCTATTGGCTCTGTGAGGGACAGAGCCGCAGAGCAGAGCCAGGGTTGCAGGCAGGCTTGCTGACGTGGCCCTTGCTGGCTTGCAGGACGCCAATGGAAGAAGTACGGTTCCAGTTTGCGGGAGATTGCCAAATCTTTCCGCGTCGGATGACCGCAGCGCGGCCTGTTGTCGGCGCGACTCGGGGCCAAATCCGCCGCGCGAAGAATGCGGCTTTTGTACAGTCTCATCGGACCGCGGGTCTGTCTGTCGGGGGGGGGGGGGGG
>CM074805.1:26168-60909 GCA_037447605.1 Zygnema circumcarinatum
GGAGGGGGGAGGGGGAAGGGGGCCTAGGGGAAGTTAGGGGAGGGAACTGGAGCCTAGGGGAGGGGAGAGGATTGGAGCAGGCGAGGCCCCACCTGGCGCGCCACCCCGAGCTGCCGCAGGCGCTCTGAATCCACGGGAATGCTGCTGCCCATCGGGGCCACGAGGGTCGTCACGTAAGCAGACGGCTGCCCAAGGCAAAAGCACCATTGGCCGATAGGTACATGCGATGATTATTCTGCCCACTTGTCCTTCCTGTAACTTTGCTCATTGCTTTCTGGAAGCGACATTCAGCCTCTATTTACCCCTTTGTCGTCTCTTTTGAATCTTCCTATCTAACAGAACAGTCCAGAGCAGATATGGCAACTCTGGTATTCGAGAAAGACAAACAGCATGTAGGAGAAGGAGCACGGGAGGGCTTGAACCTGATGGTAAAGACGCGTCTGAAGATCTTCACCATAACGCCTGTTGAGGCTGTCTGACATCGCCATAACGAAATCAGATGCCAACATTCCCTCTGTTTCTCTATCGTGCATTCCATTCAAAAGCAAAATCTGCAAACCAAACCAATTCCCGTTCCCAACTATTTCGTTCGTTGGTGATTCAATCTGCGTGTTCGTGGCACTTCGAAATCTGGAGGGATTGGAGCGGAGCTGAGTGTCCTGAGATGCTGATAAATAAGAATAAAGAAATCGAATTCCCTTGCAGAAGGGCAACCTCCTGTTAGCAGACCCTGTGCGCCCACCCACATGCTGCCAACGGAACCCACCTTTGGGCAGCTTCGTTCTGCGATGGCCTCCCCAACTCCACGAAGGACCTGGCAAATCCGACATCTCAATACGAATGAAGCATCAGCTAGTTGTTCTTAGTAAGGTAACGGGTTGGAAAGTGCAATGAGCAGCTGTAGCAATGTTCCTTTTTACTGGGGAGCCATGACCAACGAGGAGCAGACAACGCACCAATGATGGGCAAATTGAGGTGTATAGCGAACCCATCCCATAAATGATAGCGTCGGCTGTCTTGAGCTGCTCCACCACGCTTGGGTTCACTTGCGGATAGACCTGCAACCACAACATTTAAGGTCCGCATCAATAGGGGATTGTAGATTGGGATACAGCCCATCTGCACCCAGGCGCTGCTGCCAGCTACACAGTCATCATGGCCTTGCCCACTTCTGTGTGCCCTGTCAACTGCCCTCCAGTGATATTTTGAAACGACAACAAATGTTAACCCCATCTTTCAGGTATGTGGTAATTGTAGACTGCGTATATATTGTGCAACCATGAAAAGTACTTCAATGATTCAAAAGCTTACCTCATGCATAAAGCAAGTTCCTTCACTGGAGATGTAGAAGAGTCGCTTAATGGGTGATGGCAGTGGCGGAGATTCCGCCTGCAGAAACACCATTAGACAAGGTTTGCCGGGTGTTCGGATGTTTCGTAAACGTTGTAGTAATACAGGTGAAGTGTAGTATTTGCCAGAGATAGCAGGGTCCTAATAATCTCATGTATCACGTAGGTAGCAAGCACCTCTTGAACAAGGACAGGCGAGTGAAGCACAGGCTGTTCTGAGCAGAGTCAAACAATTGTACCTTGTTCACAGAGCGTGCATGATGCATCAGGCCGTCCTTCAGTGTTGGATGGGAAATCTCGTTCTGCCCGCGAATGATTGTACCATCCTGCCAATTTGCAGGCACCCCTCGACCACTTTAAAACCTCAAGCTAATGGCCTATGCTTCCCCGAGTTAAAGCCCATCCATAAAATTTTACATTTGGATGAGATGCAGGGCCATACCCGAAAGTCCTGGCCACCCAACTGCGTATCCAAAGACCCTTCAAAACTGCTAGAGCACAGCCTCAATTGGCTTCAATGCAACTTCACATTGAAGTACCTTGCACATTGCTTCACCAGCTAGCAACCTGCACTCAGCCTCCAATGGAACCTCACTTCACATTCTACAGAAAGTTCATAAGCCCTTACACAACTAACCCCCCCTTGGAAGATTTAATCTGCAAAAAGCAACGCAAGTCCTAACAGCGATCTACAAAACAGCTGCTGCACGGCAGCTATGCCTTTCGTTTCAAATTCACCAGAGGTAATGTCTGGAAGGTCCTATAGGTCAGCAAGAATCTTTGGTCGGTTCCCGAGCAGAGTGTCTACCTGAAGCTCAGCGCCGAGCGTGAGGCGGTCGTTGGTGCAGATGCAGGGCAGGACGAGACTCTCCGGGGGGATGTGCGACACGCGGGAGAACAGAAAAATCGCAGCATCTAAAGACCTGAAAAAGGTTCGGGCGCCCGCGAAGAAAAAGTTTCCTACGCTGCAAAATCATCAGATTCCGGGCCCTCGTGTGAACTAGAAGAAATGAGAGATAACATAAAGGCTGATTGGTCATGTTAAGGCATAAGATACACATGAGAAAGTCATGCATAAGCCATAAACACAGCAGGTGACGACAGAAACAAATGAAGATGGAAAGATGCAGCAGGCGCAATAGTGAAGTTCAGGAAACAAAGTTCGTCCGATGAATGGAAATGGACTCACTAATGACTTAAATTCAAACGTGTGCATCAAGGTAAGCTCTTGCTAACAACTATGAAGAACGCGTTACTGCATCATAATACTCAATGATCCAAAAGCTCCAGCCATAGAAACTGAAAGTTAAAGCGGTAATAACTGAGTTCATTATATCTTTTGGCAAAGTCTGTGTTCACACAGACGTATATAGCAAAACATAACAACACAATGGAGAAAACCCTCTATACGCTCAAATTGTTCAACGTAAAGCATGAGCAAGCACATCTCCAGTCGAGCCATCACGAGTATCAGCCTTCTTCTTTCACTATCTAAGAAGACGAGATCACTATTGTGGCGTGCTTACAATAACACTACAATACATCAGTGAACCCTGAAATTTGGTGGTGAAGATTTCTGTAATCTGCATGTGTCCTGCAAACTTTTTCCGATTTTCGGAAGGTGTTTTGTTTTCCCAGCCAAAGGAAGATCTTTGGCCAGAAAAAAGTTCAAATTTCAAGCATGTTCTGGATGCGCGACGTTTCACTTACTGCTGTGTCTGAGCGGCACGGAATACAAAAGACACCACTCCACAGACACAATTTATGGGACGCATTCAAAACTACCACAAGATTGCATGAAACAGTTTGCTCAGGTCCATAGACAGGAGGAAAGGAGTCTAGTGGTGGTATGAGCCATTCAAAGACCTTCGCAATGACTCGTCAAGGGAACGCAAGAGTCGGAACCAGAAAAATACTGACAAAGGAATGACTAGGAAGAAGCCAGAACCAGCAGCGACTGCTTAGTGTACCCCACACGTGGTTTCTGACTCCACACTTGCAGCTATCTTACCTCCCATTTTGGAAAGCAAACTTCTCCGACGCATGGCAAAGTATCTACACCAAGCGGCCCAAAATCACAAGCCGGAGTGAGATTTATCTCAGATGTGTTGACTAGCACAGGAAAGCTTCAGCACAGACTGAAGGACAGTCCGTAGCATGCCATCCCACAAAGGCCTCTCAATCAACACAGCAGTTCACCTGCTACGGCACGATCCACCCAAAGTGAAAGCTGCCCTGTTCCCAACAGCAGCAGCACGGAGGAACCTCTCCAACCGTCACCTGCTCACATCCCTCTGCTGCACAGCAATGAACGAGGATGACTAGTCTTCCCTGACAGTTACCTGCTTACTGGGCCAGGAAAATCAGACGTTTCTCTCCCAGAAACGGCCATACGTCTCAAACCCGTTTTACAGTAATGGGCAACACTTAAAGTGCCCGCTGTGTCCCTCGGTTACCGGCATATATCCAGTGTTCTACAGCGACGCAACTACAGCTGACTATTCCTGCCCAGCCGTTCCACCATCTCACACCTTTGTGCATTTTTCTGTTGCAAAACAAGGAAGAGACATAATCTTCCTTTCAGGTGTCACTGCAAATATTCGCTCCCGGCGATAAACAACCCACACTCTCTGCTTCTAAAAGCATTGCCACGCACAACAAGTATGGCATTTTTTTTACGGCGTGCATCCTCCAGCGATCTGAACAGGAATGACCTTGCAGAAGCTTCAGAGGCGAAGTCTCTTATGTACTCCATACGGACCATTCACCTGATGCTGAAAATGGACTAAAAACGCGCGAATGGTGTCCTTGTAAGGTTCTGAGACGCCCTCCCAGAGATTATGGTCGCCTTCAACTATCGACAGCCTGGCCTCCGACACACCATCTCGCGATCAAAGAATTAGGGTTGACCAAACAACGGATTTTTATGGTCGTCAAGGAGTATACAGATTGCCTTAGGAAGGAGGACGAATATACCACTCGTATTTCGCATCTTGAGGATCCAAAGTAAGACGATGACCTAGAAGCCGCTTCACTGCTAAAGCCTCCGCTGTGCTTTCGTCAGAAAGGCGTAAACAGCGCGACCTAATATCGCCGATAGCAGGTCCGCCTGCAGCCCCATGACCAAAATTTTCACTCATTGACATCCCGATACCTCTAACATGATGGCGGAGCTCACAGAAACTGCTGAATTCTCGGGCTGTGGTTGTTCATGCTACAGGATAATCCATGCGGCTTCTGTGCCTGGAACAAGTAAATTTTCTTGCATTTGCTTTCATGAAATTGATGAAATGCAAGCTTGTCAGGGATGTACCGAGCACCCTGACAATCTCCGCTGTGCTTCCACCGTCATCAGAAACAGGCAGCACGTGAGCCACCTTTGTCGTCCAGGCCTTAAGTTCCTCTACCACCCCATTGAAAGCAGTGCCACCTGCTCCAAGAGCATATTTCCAGACATTAAAAGAGTTTCATAGGCCATGGAATGCCGTTGGTGAGGTTGGCGCATGGGTGGGACGCGGCTCATTCTCAAAGAGCAGGGCAAAGAATTGCCCTGCTCGTTCAACTTCCCCAATTGCAAATGCTTACAGACCAAGATGAGGTTCTCCGCATACCTGAAAACACAAGGAGAGAAGGCGACGTCCCGAATGCCGAGCAAGGGGTTGAGGCGCTGGAGAGAGGCTCATCCTGTAACGGCATTCGACCTTGGGGGTCGCTGTTAAAAGCCGCGCTCTGCAGATGGGGATGAGAAGGACCATCCAACGTGGCATTCTGAAGAGCCGAATTCGAGCGCAGCTCCAAAGGTTCTGGTCGAGTCGCCATCAGACCAGAGGACACACGGGACGACGCAGACAGATCCTCTCGACGATGGGTGGCCATCCCTCTGGCCATAGACGCGTAGTTGACTGGAGGAGAGCGGGCTTGGGCTCCACTGTGGCGGACTAAGTGAGAGCACCTTTGAGCAAAAGCCTCGGGCGCGGCGGGCAGAGCAAACATAGAGGCCTCCAGGCGACTCCGGTTGCGGGACGGAAGGCAGAGGCGAGGGCGTGGGGGAGCATTGAGCATCTCCGCTCTCACGCCCTCGGCCTCGGCCTCGCTCTCTCCTCAGTCCTAGCCCCCACCCCCGTCCCCACCCTCGCCCTGCCCTGGCCAATGCCGCTGCCCGGCCGGTTCTCCGGACCAGCCCTCCTCTCCCTCTCCCTCTCCCTCTCCCTCTCCCGCTCCCTCTCTCCGCCACTCTCCCGCCTCGTGCCCGCTGGGGCCACCGTCCGCGCCCGCGGCCCGCCGCGCCGCACCGTACCGTGGTGTACTGTTTCGTACCGTACGGCCACGCGAGGTACGGCGTAGTACGACAGCGGAGGGTACTGTACTGTACAGCCAATCAGCCACTGCGGGGGCGTACGGACGCAGCCACGCGCGTGACGTGACGCCGACCGTCAGGGCGCCTCCGGCGTATCGTCGACGTGACGAGATGTGACGTAACGTGACGTGGCTCGCCCGGGCTGGGAACTAAGTGCCCGCCGTCCGTCCGTCCGTCCGTCCGTCCGTCCGTCGCTCCTTCCTTCCTTCGGCGATGCCGCGGCCCAAACCTCCCGCCTGCTCCCCCGTCTGCAAGCCTGCCTGCCTGCCTGCCTGCCTGCCTGCCTGCCTGCCTGCCTGCCGTAACGTGCCCCATCTCATCGGCTGCTGTGTGGAGCCGTGTTGTTGAAAAAGGGGGAAGAAGCCGAGGCCAGCTCCCAGCTGGTTCTTTCGTCCCTCGGTCATTTGTGACTGGTTGGTTCCCTTGGTGCTTATGCACGTACTTTTGTTCCGTGCACATCCGGTAGCATCGTCATCGTGAGATAAATGCCAAATCCAATCATATCATTCACGTGGCAGTGCCAACCAGCCAGCTAGCCAGCCAGCCGCTGGGTGATTTTCGGTGAAGTGATGGTACGGTAGTACCGGGAATTATGTTGCATTGGTACTCGGTTCGGTGGCCGCCACCCCTTTCTAGCAATAACCTTTGGTCCTCACCTTTTGGTCCTCCTCTTCCCCGCTGGGAAGTTTGGATTTGGTGCCGTCCCGTCCCTTAACAAGGAGATTGGACGTCGCCACAGTCGGCGCCATAGGGGGGATCTCCGGCTGGGAATGTTGGTGTTGGGAGTGGCGTCCTATTAGGAACGGTTTAGCAAGGGACAGGGAAATAGTCAACCAGGCCAATGTTTGGTGAGTAGTTAGCCTCGCCTGCCTGCCTTGCCTTGCCTTGCCTTCCACGGCACAAGCAGGCAGGCAGGTAGGCAGGCAGGCAGGCAGGCAGGCCTGCAGAAATATAGCATAGGTCGCGGGCAGGCAAGACATGCGACGGACGGCCCGCGTCGCGACGGGGCGCAGGTGAAGCCGTCTTGCCTCACAGATCGATGCCATCCGGGGAGGGAGGGAGATACGAGTGGACAATTAGAGTAGCTGCTCATAATTGGCTGCTTTTTCTAAAACAGACAACTTTGACTCTCGGCCTTAGCAATGAGCACGCCAGCACAAATGATCGTGTGAACAGAAATCGACTAGTCTGGCAGACATTGTTGCTATCAAACAAAACGCGAAACACATTTTGCAACTCCTACAATCAGAGAACCTTGTCCTACAGTTTATCACCTTCAGGCCATAACCTTCAGCCATCTCCACTATATGTACAGTTGACGAAGGAGATTTCTATATGTGCGTAAAAATCGCTGTCTATCGACCTTACTCTCTACACTTCAAGCATTTATACTTCGTCTTTCAAACCGAAGATGCGCTTTAAATAATTGCAATCACTGCATTCAAACGGCAATCCAGCCACACCCCCTACTGAAGAAGTGGCCGCCCATCTACATGTAAGCAGGCCGGGGCCAAGGGCAGGACAGGGCAGGGGGTTCGAGAAGTAGGGCCTCCATCTGCAAAATGCCCTCTCCAAGTCTCAGCACTGCTCCATTCACTGCTCGCAGCAGTCACGTTGCAAATAGAAGGCAAGTTGCTCCAAGGAAGGGAAGCAGGCCCGTTCTCACCCGCGAGAGCAGCCGCTCCTGCTGGGACGCGAAGGCGCGCTCCCCGCTGATGGAGGTCTCCAGGGCCGCCATCTGCGCCTCCATCTCGCGCACCGCCTCCAGCAGGCCCGTGCCCGCCAGCGAGTACGCGGGGGGGCCCTCAGCTCCCTCCAAGGCCCCCCCCCTCACCGCGGCTGAAGGGGCTGAAGGGGCTGAAGGGGCTGAAGGGGCGGTGTCCCTCATTGGAGGCACAGCCGAAGCAACTTCCTCCAACTCCCCGAATGCAGACGGCTGGAGAATTCGCAACAGCTGCCTGCACGGCCAGCAAGCAGTCCGCAGCCAGTATGAGGTGGTATTAGCGAAGGAGGAGGTTGTAGCTGCATGTCGGCTGCAGTGATAAAAACAAAAGATGAGTTGAGGCAACCGACCAGAATAGGGCAGCTCCAACAACAACTGCCAAAGCACCGCCGCCGGCAGAGGTGACGGTGGCCATGGCAGACCGGCCCATCTCATAAGTCAAATGGGTGGATGAATTCAGGGCAAGATACGCCTGCATAAAGTACTTTCCCCCCTCGTCAACAGCAAGTACCTCGACGCAATTTTCTCACCAGCAGTGCACTGCAACCCCATTGTCAGCTCCAAGTAATAGCGGTCCAATAAGATCACCACCTGGCAGGCCACGAGGAGGCAGACGGCAGTGAAGGCCGTCGTTGAGGCCCCGTCCGCCAGCCCCTCCAGGCGCAGGACGGCCTCTTGAGCCCACCCGTCCATGGCCTCCTCCCCGGCCTCCGCGCCCTGAGGCCCCCCCCCAGGGCTCGGGGCGGTCGCGGGCGAGGGCGATGCCGGCAGAGCCGGGGAGGCGGACGCGGGGCGGCGGGCGGTCTGGTCCGCGACGGAGACGAAGGCGTGGCCGAAGTGCTGGCCCGCCCCTTGGACGGTGTCCCCCGCCGCGGCGATGGCGGCTCCTGCGAGCCATAGGGCGTGCGTGGGATGGGCGAGGGCGCCGAGGGAGAATATAGGGGCTGGCGGGGAAGTTCGAGTGGGCGCCCCAGCTAGGGGGTCCTTTGCAGGTGCTCGTTTGCTGTGAACTGGCCGGCTGACTCCTTCAGGAGGAGGAGGCTGCAGAAGGGGGCTGGCCTCTGCAGGAGTCAATGAGGGCATAGACTGTGTCTTCGGAGCAGGCGAAAGCACAAAGGCACCCTTTCGGAAGAAGCGAAACCGCAGGGCAGCGGCGGCAGATGGCCGATCGTTATGAAATCCTGAAAAGTTACAAGCCCTCCCTGAGATGAGACACTGCTATGAGTGCTGTCGTCAGCCCATACAACTGGCGGGCCACCCTCACCAGAGAAAAATGCAAAACCATTTAAGGGCCCTCACCAGAGAAGGGTGCAGGAATTGCAGAGGCAGTCCGTGGTCGAAGTAGAGCCCGCGCAAGCTCCCAACCAGAGCCTCCTGCAGACACCAGCCTCCACAATGGGGTGAAAACCCGTATTTGTCACTTGGCCTAGGTGTGGGAGGATTTCATTCCACCACTATTGCCCATGGTCAGCAATAGCCCTCCCTTTACATTCGCAGGAACGGGACCTGCGCCACGTCAGTTTTGTACTGAACAGAAGTTCTGAAATTGTTTGTTTGATTGCTTGTGATTTCCAAAAAGGGTCTTGCAGAACAGCCAATAAAGTCAACAAGGAAACTCATCTGCAAACTCCTATAGACTAAGTGGAAACTGATCTGCGAACTCCTATAGACTAAGGGGCAACAATTAAAACAGCGTCAAGTACTTCACGAATCGGACCATTGGATCAAACCATTTGAATGGTTGCAGAACATTGGTTCGGGACCCAACAAACTATTGCCAATGGTTGCGACCATTGGATTCAGTGGTTGCCAACTCAGTGGTTGACAGCCATTGTGCCAGTGGCAACCATTGAATCTGGATTCAACGGTTGCCAACCATTCCAATGATTGAGAAATATTATCGACGGACCCATCAACCATTGCCAATGGTTGCCAACCACTGGCCGTCCAATGATTGGCCAATAGTGGCCGATCCACTTGTCCGACCTGCAAAGTACTTCACTGTCGAGCTTCGCTTCATTCCTCTGGCGGCAAGAGAAATGTTGAAAGTCCTGAAGTTGTTGGCAGTTACTTTCTTCCAGTCTTAGGGAATGCTAAAAGTCCTTAAGACGAATGACACTACGATTCTGGAAAACTAAGCCATAGTTTGAACCATGCACGAAGCCAACCAGCCATAGTCTGTGAACAAAAACCATAAGCTGCACAATGTTGACTGTGCCTCTCAAGCAATAAATAGGTCGGTGGTCCACGTGTCCTTGAGACGCACCGTCAGCATCGAGAAGCGCGAACTCGCAGTCGGGCAGACGGCACTTCGCGCGCCACTTGTCGAGGTCGTGGCCGCGCCGGCTCAGCTCGAGGTTGAAGGCCTCCTGCAGCAGCACCCAGGCCCCCCCCCGCGCTCAGGACCCTTCCCTTCCCTTCCCTTCCCGCCCCCCCCCCCCGGCAGCAGCAGCAGCAGCTGGCGCCGACGGGCCAGAAGCAGCAGCACACTTACAAGGCCTGTGTCGGTGCGCAGCTGCTTGATGCAGAGCTGCATGAGAACGATACCCTGCCAGGCAAACTCGCCCCTCTCTGTCAATCAGACTGCCTTCTTACCCCTGAAGCTAGCCATGCTAGTGTTACATCGTGGAGACATCACCAGAGCCATTGTTGGAAGCATCTACTGTGTAGCAGGCATGGAACTCTCATGGTGAGAAGGAGAGTGATCAGAATGAAGGGCACTTACAGCAGAGTAGAGGTCAAAGCGATCCGGGGCATGCATGGCCCAGAGGAAAGGGGAGACAAGGCTGCAGACAGGATCTGGCGGCAGGGCAGAAGTATTGGGAGGCATCACAAACTTCTCCGGAGCAGCGTACAGGGGGTCCATAACAGTCTCCGTGGGCACCTGCTCAGACGCATCAGACAGCGCGTGAGAAGCAGCCCCGCCTGCAAGGCCGCGCTCGGGGCAGAGCTGCACAGAAACGAAGGTGAGAGGAAGGCTGCGCACGTAGTTGTGGCCCGAGCGCAGGTCCACGCACGCGCCAAGGTCTATGAACCGCAGAGCACGCCGCCCCTTGGGCGCTTCCGCCACCACCACGTTGCTCGGCTTCACATCGCGGTGCACCACGCCTGCGTGCGCCCACCCCCCCTCCCGCCCCTCTCCGACATCACTCTTGTGCCCCCTCCCCCACCCCCCCCCCCCTTGGTCTGCAGCGCGCTGCCAGTCAGCCTGAAGCCACACCTGTGTGGTGAATGTCCCTCAGGCTGGCCAGCAGCTGCTGCATGATGAGCCGCACAAGAGCGCCTTCCCGATGCAGCACCTCCTCGTGACAGGAGCCACCCACATCCTACATGTGGCATCCCCATAGCGATAGGGAGGTTAATGGCGAAGGGCTGACAGGTAGCAAACATGAGTAGCTGTCATATATTCAGCCTGTACCTTTCCGGGGAGCAGAAGCGTCGCTAAATTGGATGGAAACGATTTCTGCCTCATGAAATGGGAAAGGGTGCGTTCTCCTTGATAACGCCACACAAGCCACAGACCCTGTGCCAAAATCACACAAACTCCCACTGATTACTTTGTGGGTTGCTATCTACTTTAGCCAGCCGGCCACGCGAAAAACGTTTCCAGAAATAAGTTGCCGCCTCTAACGCCGACAGAATCACAGCGGCAACGAAAACACAATCCAGTCCTCTCTCCTTCGATAACATCCCCGGCCACCATGTCCGGATGAAGGGAGCACCTGATGAAGCTTGCCATGCGCCTCCTCCGCCGCCACCTCCAGAGTGCCAAGGAACTCGGCACAGGCTTCCGGAGCAGCACGCTGAATCATCCCACTCGAGGAAACCCGTGAAAACGCTGCTGATTCCAAGTCTACTATCAGGATGCTCCCTCGACACGACAATTGAACCGATAAGCTACCGTATACCACTATACGGCACTGATCGTAAGGACAGCAGAAAGACGCAATGCAAAGAATCAAGCTCGCCATTAGGAACACAGAAGCAGACTCCCAAAATGAATTGTTTTGGCAGAAGAAGGACATGAAAGCAGTCTCTACAAAGCAAACGGCAGGACCTGCAGGCGATGGTTCATAAAAAGTTCCACATCTCGCATTTCTGCAGCTGCCAGCACCCGCGCCTTAACTCGCTTGAGCACCACGTGCTCCTCAGCACCCTCCTCTGAACCTGATTGCCACCACCCAGCCACAGATCAGTTCCAGAAAAGAGAGTCCTCCCAAGTTGGCCTCCAGTATTAAAGGTCGATCATTTAGTTTCAGAACGGAGTCGTCCAGACAAGATGGCCTCCAACTTTAAAGGCAATCCAACAGAGGCGCCATTCTGAAGAGCTACTGCAACTTGTGAATGCCCTCGGCCTGCCAGCTGGGCCTGCAACGCACCAGTCGCAATGAAGCCCTCGTACACGATGCCGAAAGAACCCTCCCCGAGCTGGCGTCCGATTCGCACACTTTCTACCGAAAAACGCCTGCGCATTCATCCCTTCCTCTCCGCTCTTCAGTGAGGCCCGAGCCTATAGGACAAGCAGCTCATGACGCCGCATTGATGCTGTGGCTTTTTCCTTCTGACCTTCGGCAAGGCGCAATGGGAACTAGTCAGCAGCATCTCCATTGAGGGAAGGGGAGGGGCGAAATTCTCACCGATGGCTGAGAGCCTGCAGAGGCGTCCCCAGGAAGTCCAGCACGCCCCACAAGCCGCCAGGAGGAGCCACCAGATAGGTCGCCAGCACCAGCGCAGCCGTCACCCAGGCAGCTTCCTGAACACGGCACCATTCCGCACCTAATAAGCAGCTTTGCAGATCCCCTTAAGGGTAGCGATTTTCACGCGGCTCACCTCCCTTTCCCTCCTTCCTAAGAAACCACACTTCCAAGCAGGATTTCTTCGTAACCACTACTGGTACAGAATTTCAATAGCCGCTCCGTTGAGGTGCGCTGACCTGGCCTGCCATAATCTCCGCAAGACGCTCCGCACCCGAGAGAGAGCCCTCCGCGAGCTCATGCTGGAACTCCCCAATAACAGATTCTGCCCCTTCCAGGAGCCTGCAAACGTCCAATTCGAGAAAGATTGTACATGTTATCTGGAGAATTAAAGCCAGAATTGCTCTGAGCAGACTGCCGAAGAAGGGAGCGAGCAAAAAGACGCTTAGCCTCTCGATCTTGCGCAATTAAGAAGAGGCGAGTGGGTTGCAATGCAGGGCGCACCGGGGCAGGCTCTGGCCTGCGTGGTGGGCTGCGGCATGCAGGGTGAGGCCGGCGCGGGGAGAGAGGGCGCCTCTCCGCCCGGAGGGCCGGCGGGCGGGGGCGGCCGAGCGGCGCGAGGAGGAGGGCGGCGCATCGCGCAGTGGCAGGCGGGGCCCGCCCAGCGCCGCGGCCCGCGCCGCGTCGCCCTCGGGGGAGGCGCAGGCGCGCGGGCGCTCCAGGGAGAGGGAGGCGGCGACGCGCCACGCGGCGGCGGCCATGGCGGATCTCGCCGAGGGAGGGCGGGGAGGGACGGAGGGAGGGAGGAAGGGCGGGAGGGAGGGAGCGTGGGAGCGAGCCGTTGCCACTCCCCCGAGTCCCCTCCGCTCTCCGGCCGCCCGCGATACAGTACTGTACCCGTAAAACCGAACAGCTTGAGAAAAAAAAAATTCAAGATATTTTACTGTAGATCGGGGATCAAGAAGGGTCCGATCAACGGCGAATCTGGTTCGAAGGAGCGATTAGGATCGTGCAGCCACGTGGAATCTTAATCAAAGTCCTGCGCAGCGGAAGCGATTGGGCGCCTTGTGGATCTGCGCTTCCGCGGGGACCACTCGATCTCCGTCCTTGACCTCCCTCGGCAATCTTCTGAACTACGTCTCCATGTCTCTGTCGCAGATCCGTGCTCAGTTCTGTTCTTCTCACCCACAACTCGCCAGCATCCTTCTCCTCCCTCCTCGCATAACCTCCCTCTTCATCATCATCTCATGAGGATCACTCGCCCCATGCACTCTCACTTCCAACGTTGCAAGTGCATCCTCACGAGGACGGGGGCCCACGAGGCATGGGTGGCATGCCTCACCCACGAGGACGGGGGGCCACGAGGCATGGGTGGCATGCCTCACTCACGAGGACGGGGGCCCACGAGGCATGGGTGGCATGCCTCACTCACGAGGACGGGGGGCCACGAGGCATGGGTGGCATGCCTCACCCACGAGGACGGGGGGCCACGAGGCATGGGTGGCATGCCTCACTCACGAGGACGGGGGCCCACGAGGCATGGGTGGCATGCCTCACCCACGAGGACGGGGGGCCACGAGGCATGGGTGGCATGCCTCACTCACGAGGACGGGGGCCCACGAGGCATGGGTGGCATGCCTCACTCACGAGGACGGGGGGCCACGAGGCATGGGTGGCATGCCTCACTCACGAGGACGGGGGCCCACGAGGCATGGGTGGAATGCAACACTCATCGGTCGGGCGAAGCCAGCCATCTGGAGTCACAAAAGGCCGCTCCAAGGCGTGCTTGCTTCATCATGAACAGCCATGCTCATTTCTTTTTTCGTTTTGTTTACTCTTTTTTCTTTTGCACCAGATCTACAGCACTTTCTGCAGCGGCATTGTGGTGATATATTTATCAGCAGTGAGGAATAGTGCCATCAATTATTCCATCGTTCGACCTCAAAGGGGCAAGAAAACCGGCAGCGCAGAAGCAGCCTGGTCGTGCACCGAGAAACATCGAGCGGCATAGTCCGGAGCAGCGCAAAGCTTGGCTTGCGCTTGCGCCTAGAGCCGCAAGGGCAGTGCAGACGGCTCGGTTCTTCATGTGCTTGTGCCACGCGATATTTTGTCGTAAGCCCAAAATCGTTGACACAAGAGCTTCAAAACTCCAGGAGAATGCTGCATAGCGTTGAGCTTCATATCCCGCGTCATAGCCTGCGAAGTCGGCACGTACCAATAAACATCTCAAATCCGAGCACGCGGTCAAAGAAGGGAGCGCTATTTAGAGCCACGCCGCCTCCACATACAAGCTTGAGGCCGAAATCGCAACGACAAGCTCGGGAGAGGCTGAAGAGATCTCACCATAACATCATCACCATATTTTTGGATGAGATTTCCAACGTATACTCTCTGCATCTTCGTCAACCGCTGTAAAGGCTGCAAAGGACCATGCTTTCGCTTCTTTCCCAGAGCAGCTCTGACCTCTGTCCATGCAGCACGAATAAGTACGTAGGTATGCATTAGCCTTGAGGGCAGTAGCTGCCACATCAGTGATACTGCGACAAGCGAGAATCCTAAAAGTCGCCTGTTTCCCGCACGTGCATCTTACCAACATGTCAGCTTCCTTCGACTCTGGCATACACCACCGCTTCACAAAAGCTGCGCCAAATAGGCTGTGCATGAGCAGAGATGCTAGCATCTCGGAATAAAGGAAAAGACTGACCTTCTGGCAAGGTAAGAGCAGACAGTCAGGAATAGGGATGCGAACCGTCAGGCTCGTCGTCGCTGCTGCCGCCGCCCTCCTCCCGACTGGGAAGGACGCAGTCCGCCGTCCCTTCCGCCGGCTCCGCGCGGGCCTCCGCAGCGCGGCCGTCCGCGTTGCGGCCTCCGCGATGGTTGGGGTCCGCCGCGAGGCCGAGCGCGCGGTAGTTCGCGCGAAGGGACACCTTCTCGTTCCACTCCGCCCTGCAGCGCCCCGCCCAGCCCCGCCCCGCCCGCCCAGAGCTCAGCTTGAGAGCCGCCCTCCTTGAGAGAGGCCCGCCACGCGCAGCAGCAGCATCGGCGCCGTGCGCACCCTAAGGCGATGGAGACGCCAGGCAGGACAAGAGGCTGCGGGCGCTGCCGCTTCTCCGGCCGCCGCTGGCCCACTCGAACAGGGGCCTTTCCGCGCTTCAACCGCCGCCGGCTGCCCCCCATACGACTCCCCCCTGGCCTCTCCTCCCCCTCCCCTCCCCTCCCGTCCGCCCCCTTCCCCCCCCGCCGCTCCGCTCTTCTCCCCTCACCTCTCCTCTCCTCCCCTCCCCTCCCGTCCGCTCCCTTCCCTCCCCGCCGCTCCGCTCTTCGCCCCTCTCCTCTCCTCTCCTCCCCTCCCCTCCCGTCCGCCCCCTTCCCTCCCCGCCGCTCCGCCCTTCTCCACTCTCCTCTCCTTTCCTCTCCTTCCCACAGCCTCCCGCGCCTCCCTGGCTGCTCCTGCTCGCGGGGGGGAGGCGGGATTAGGGCTGACGGAGCGTGTCGCTGGGGTCCGGCCCGGCCCGGCCCGCCCAGGCAGCCGCCGCCCAGAGCGCCGTACAGTCATCGTCCGTACAGTAAGTGCGGTCGGCACTCGCCCGGTCGGTGCAACCGAAAATAAAGCGAGCTTGGCTGTTTCCCTTTGTGCGTCGGTCCCTTTGCGACCAGTTAGTTTTTCGTGGTTCCCCGTGATGGTGTTGTTGTCAATGCACAGTTGATGGCATCATCGCCATGGTGAGTTCGATGCCACATCACCGCAAAATAAAGGGGAAAATAGCATTGATCTCACGATCGCAAGGCCGTCAAACGTACATAGATAAAATCAACATGGGAAACCAAAGGAATCGGTCACAGAGGACCTAAGGACAAAGAGAAAAGCCTATAAACGGAAATCTACTTCTATGCTCAACAACGAAAAAATGAAAAACGTAATAAACACACAATGGTCTTTTCTTTAGAAAAAGAAATATTGAGTATTCTCAGCGATGTAATGTGTAGGGATTGCAGCGATCTAGGGTTCACAGAGGAATTGGCATTTCTGCGATATTTGGTTTACAGACGTTCAGGGTTTTTGACGATTGAGCATTTCAGAGAAATAAGGTTATGTGGGTTCATGGCTTTTCAAAAGGTTCAGGGTTTGCAGAGGTAGAGGGTTTGCTCCCCTTTGCATCCATCCATTGCCACATTCTGCAAATCACCGAACTTTTTGTTCTCATCTCTTTGCACAACCTGAAAGATGGAGGAGCTCCAGCTACAGAGGAAGCGACGGTTGTAACATCTTCAAACTTACGAAATGCTGATAAAAGAACACAATCTGGCAAGGCAGAGGCGGAAGGAACCGCGTGCGAAGTACCGCAGAGGGGCTGAGAGGAGCCCCCCGCAGGCGGCCCTGTCGACGCGGCATCCGCCAAGGGATGTGCGTCCTCCTGGTCGCAGATACCATGGCAGAGCTCGAAGAAAGATAGCCTCCTCCGAAGCGTCGAAAAGTTGATCGTACTTACAGATTCTAACAAACTTATCCACCTTAGATCCTAACAAAACCTATCCACTTTTCACAAAGCCACACTTTTTTCAAACCTGGAGATGTACAAATTGCTCCTTTTACTCTGTTTCCTATCAATCGCCAGCTCCCACTTTTAAGGAGTCGGTGCTTTCCCTGGCTGCATGGCGTCCGTTGGCAGCGCTGCCTCCCTCAGCGGGTTGATCTTCCGCTTCACTCTTTCCTCCTCCGTCGAAGAGCTGCTCCTTGAACCTGCGAAGCGATAGGCCCACCAAACATCACATGTCAGCGGTCCATTCCCATTTCGTCAACGGACACAGCGCGCCCCTCACGCCCTGCAAGCCCGACTCGTCCCCCTGCCTGCCTGACCCGACAGCGAGCCCACAAGTACAAGTACAAGTACACGCGATGGCATCGAGAGGCACCTCGCGGCGAGTTCGGCCTCTCTGGCAGTGGCCTCGGCCTCCTTCGCAGCGAGCTTCTCGTTGTACCTGGCTGACACCTCCGCCAGCATCATATCCCGACCTGCAAGGGCCGCCTCTGCCTGCTTCTTGAAGAGTTCCATCTTTGCCTCTTGCTCCGAAAGGCGGCGACGCAGCATCTCCGTCTGCCATGCCACCACCAAAACAGGCAGGTAAGCGACCAAATTGCTCGCCGTGCAGCCTACAGGATGCGCAGTAACTTGACAGCTGTCTCCAGCTAGAAGTGCCTCCAAAACAGGCAGCTTTATGACTCCCTCCCGTTTTTGCACCTGGACTATGCTCCTGTTACATCTCAGCTGAGCAGATTCTACAATGAGAGGGAGGTGCCAAAACAGTGCTCGCCAAACTTGCTTCAGATTGCGGCAATGTCTTCTCGAGAATGCTTTCTTGGAGTATGCTGCCTGCTTCTGACGCGCAGTTGGTTTGAGCTCTGACGCACCTCTTGGAAAGTGGCCGCAGTGAGTTTGACGGTCCCCCCCCTCGTCTGCCGCGCCTCGAGGATGCCCGGCGCCTCCGCGAGCAGGCGGCTGAGCTCCGCGAGCTTGCTCTGCCGCCGCAGCGCGTCGCGCGCGAGCTCCTCCTGCACCTCCGCCAGCGCCTCCACTACCATCTGGGGATCCACCCCGCCGCCTCCCTGAGGGGACCCCTCTGCAGGCACTGCCACCTCCTCAGCTTCCCTGTCCATTGCCGTTGTTCTTAACTGTTCAATCTCCTCCCTCATACGCTCCACTTCCTCTTGTTTCTCCCCTAAAGCCAGCATTTTTTCACCCACTTCTTCCTCGGCTGCTGCCAGCATGGCTGACTCCTTCACAAGAGACAAGCGCGCCACTTTCAAATCCACCTCCGCTTGTTGCAACTGCTGAGCTACTTCAGTCCGTGCAGCCTCGGCCCTACCCAGACTACTCTTAGCGATCTCCATGTCACCTTCCAGCTTTTTACACCTGCACCAGCATGGTGTGCTTTCAGTCCTGACACTCTCCTCAAGGATGTCAATGAGTGGATACGTGCACGAGGATCCCTTTGGTGTTTTTCAAAATGAATTGTTCTGATCTAGGCAGAACAAACCCAGCATCTTTCAGCTGCTCATCGCACGCCCAGGCGTCCGCACAGAGAGATAAGCATATATGGTGACAGTTTTTACGTGCACCACGACGTATGAACCTATTGAAACTTCTTAGACGAAAGCCTCGCCTCCTTAAATCCGTTACGCACTCTAGACGCTGAAAGCAATTAAACAAAGAAACCCCTGCAATAGGGCAGCCTCTGCAGGTGCATTGCAAATGGGTTTTGCCAGGTGCTTGGTCCAAGTGCTTTCGCCAATCATGCTCAACAGCGTCATCTTTCCGCCACAGGGTCAAACCTTGGAGGCCAAATCACTTGCAGAAAACGCAAACGGCTGCACAAATATTATCCTTATCCCTAATTTAAGACAGTTTGCTGCAAAATGAATGCCGCACAGCACCTTTGCAGCGGCTGTAAATGGTACAACCCTCGTTTATGCAAATGCACTGCAGAAATATTATTTTCAATATTCTATGTATATATGAAGCATGACTGCGTAGAGCATGCTACCCGTCAGTGCCTCCCTAGAACCTACGACGCTACAAAGCGTCATAACACACAATTTCTATTCCGGTGCTGTCAGGATCTTTCCGTAAATTCAAGGGAAGGCGTTCTTGTCTGCATGACCATTATCCGTGAAAAACCCTTAGGGTTCGGAGCTATAGGGCTTAACCCTATAGCTCCGAGCAGCTTTGCCCCTCGCGAACAAAAATCCAGAATTTTCTGCCGATAGAAACTGTCCGTCTCTTCACCACCAGAGCGCGTGATAGAGACAAAACAGTGTAGATGCAAAACAGGAAAGGGATTACTTTGAGGCCAGTCGTTCACAATCAGCCAGAGCTTGACGAAGACCCGCTGTAAGAGACTCCCGCTCTTCTTCTGCCTCCTTCAGGCGGCCTTCAAGCTCAGTCAGCTGGGCATGGCGCTCAGCCAAAGCAGCTTGCAAGTCCCGGCACTGCTGCATCTCATCCTGCAGATATCTTTCCAGGGCAGCTTTCTCAACCTCCCGCCCTGCCAACTGTTCTGCCAGAGCCTGCTGTTCGACATCCTGGACAGTCATCGGACGAGCATATGCAGTCAGTTGACATTTTCCTCATTCACATTTTCCTCATTCACATTTTCCTCTTCGCCTAATCCATTAAGCCTTGCGGTGCTGCTATTTTTACAACTATTGTCCAAAACTACTCAGGGGCTCATTAGAATTTGCGGATGAGAAAACTCTGCAAAACGCATGCTATATAACTGGCGCTGATTCACCGCATGAATTTTTTACCTTTTGGCTCACAAGATTCTCAAAGTATGCACTAAGCTCCGCATTTTGCTCCCTGAGCACCCCCATGTCTTCCTCTCGTCGTTTGTCTCCTACTAAAAGATGCTCAGCAACCTCTTTCGCTACAGCCAATTGAAGGCGGAGGGCCTCGATTTCTGCCTGTCCGCCGCCCACCCGAAACACACCATCATTTATAAATCAAAAGGCTGCTAGCTCTTGTTTTCTTGACTCGTTTGTGCTCATCGTCGGGCCAATTCAGCGCAGCTTTAGCATCAATCCGGCTTTCCGGGCGGTACCTAGAAACGAGGAAAGATGCACAAACCTCAAGCGCTTTCCTCTGGTCAGCTTGCTCTTGGAGCACACGACTCTCTACCTCCGACGTGGCTGTTAGAGCTGCAACTTGTGGGACCTGCAGCTCGTCAGCCTCTGCCACTTTTGTCTTCGCGACAGCAGGTAGGCCTTGCTCCAGCTGCTCTTCCACAGTGCTCTGAACGCTGGAGACATCCGTTCGCACTTCTTCCACTGAAGCGGCGCTGCTGCCGGCAGGCGCCGCAGATTCCTGCGCGTCTGACAAGACCGGCGCGTCGGGAAGAGCCCCCTTGGTGCTGCTATCGGCAGGGGCCTGTGCAGCTACCGGCAGAGGCGAGGAAGTGGGCAATTCCAGCGGGACCAAGGGGGACCCCTCCTGGTCCGGAATAACAATGTCTTTCTCTGGAACTCGAACAGTCACAATGACCTTCCTTCCAAAGTCTGCCGGAATTCCCTCCGCCTCCTCCCCGTCCCCAGCTTCCTTTGCTTTGCTCTGCCGCAACCTTAGCAGCGTGAAAACACCAGCGACTACCATAGTGACGACAAAAGCCAACACCAACGACGCTCTCCCTAAAGAAATACCGCCATCGTCTCCTCTCAATCGCGCGAGCATTGCTTGAACACCTCCGGAGGGAGCATCCTCTTGCCAGCTCTCCTCCTCCTCGTCGTCCCACTCCTCCTCTTCGTCGTCCTCTTCTTCCTCATCCTCTTCCTCCGCTTCTGCCTCCTCTTCCTCAACCTGTTGCTGCGGTTGCTGCTCAGCAGCAGTGTCCTGGCCCTGCTGTGACCCGCATCAAACATTCAAGTCAGAGGAGCACCCAAATGCGCGGGAGGGCTTCAATGATCCACGGCCAGAAAAAATCGCACACCTGTTTGCGTTTGCGATTCCAGAAGGCGTGCACCCTCACGAGCGGCGTCCTGCGCCCCTCCCTCCGAACCCGCAGGACGCCGGCTCCACCCCAATGCACGGCAGGGACCCTCGCGGGAGCGCTCCAGACGGTGGCGGAGGAGGCCATGGCGGCGCAGACGCACGGCGAGGAGGCCATGCAGCCGCGCGGCAGCACGCTCGCCGCCATGGCCTGCTGCCGAGCGGAGGGAGGGCGCTAGAGTGCGCGGACGGGACTGGGACTCCGCCAGCGCCCACGCCCGCCCCCGCCCCCACCCCCGCCCGCCCCCGCCCGCCCCCTTCCGCCGTACGTCGTACTTCGTACGACACTGTACAGTACTGTACGTTAATTTCGTACAGTCATGTACCGTACTGTACCTTCGATGGCAACTTGGCAAGGCGCCGCCGAGGGAGTCGGCGGGCGAGAGCGAGGGCAAGGGCTAGGGAGAGGAGGAGAGCGAGGGAAAGGGAGAGGGAGAGGGCGAGGGCGCGGGAGGGAGGCCATGGCGGGAGGGCGCGAGGCGGAGCTGCGGGCGCGGCTGCTGGACCCCGCGTTGCCCATAGCGCGCCGCTTCCGCGCGCTCTTTGCGCTGCGCAACCTGCCCGGACCTGCTGCGCGCCACGCACTCGTCGCGGGTGCGCCCCTATGCTGATACTGCTGCTGCTTGGTCTCCCTGCCTTGGTTTTGCATGTCAACAGCACGATGCCTTCAGGATTATCAGTTGTTCCTGGCGAACTGGAGAATTTCTTTGTCCCAGTCCTCACCTTGCAATGCTTCCTATGAAATGACGAATCACTTTATTTATGAGTGGATCCAATATTCTCCGTCCTTTGACAGACGTGTAATAAAGAAAACATAGGTACGTATCTTGTCTGGCTTGTAGACCTTGAACCATGTAGTTGGACTAGGCATAGGAAAATTCCCATGAGCATCGCGCTGTAACGCCCTGACTCCGCCCCCGCCGCCGACTTTGTTCGGACGCACTCCGACCTGTAACTGGGCTGGAAACCGACGATTTTGGCCTCCATGTTGAACTGCTTCTGGTTTACTTTTGGGCAATCCACGAAAGGGCAACAGCGACTGTTGATGCCATTCACATAACACATAGGATAGCACTCGGGGTTGACCCATCTCATTCTCCTTTCTTCCCAACACCAGATGCGTTTCTTTGCGCATGAATTTGTGCTTATGGCTGGTTCTTCTAAGCTTACAGTACCTCTCTGCTCGTGGTTTGAATCACCTCGTGTTGTTAGTCCTCAATTGAAACACCACTGGGGTTCGAGAGACCACCTTCCATGTCAATGAATTTCTCTTGATATATGCTAATTCAGTTGAAACGGTTAAGAGTACTTGTTATCCTTCAACCTCAACTCATGACAAATCTGGAGAGAAATTTAAATTAGGTTGCCATCCCTGGAAAGTAATCCATTTCGGTTGATCCACACCGTTATGTTAGTCACATGAATCGAGTTAATTCTGGCTCTGCGTTCAGAGATGGCGCAAATTAATTTTCCAGCATCCTTGGTTTTCTTTTAAAGTAATGTTATTCCCACACAATTGAAGGTTTAGTGGGTTGCCTGACAGCTCAAAGCCCACGAGCACCACTCAAGTTTTTGTCAGAGCAGTTCTGCTTGTTCTGAACTGCTTTTCTTCCTGTTCTTTTGTTCGTTTAATCTATCTTTGCGGGTTTAAGAAAGCTGATTAATTCTCGATACACGAATCAAAGCAATCGGCCTTGTAGGTGAAAATCTCTTCTTTGACTTGAATTTGAAGCCTGCAATCAAGTACACTTGTTGATTTTCTAGCTGCTTATTTCGGATGATGCGTGTCCAAACGGGCACCAATTTCGTTGTGGAGGATGTTAATGCGGTATACCTTGGAAAGGAAAGTTAAAGTCTTTGTAGTGAAGAAGTAGAGAGCTAAAGCGAGAACTATACGTACTGCATTCTCTTTCGAATGACGACGGTCACCTTTTCACATTGTGGGTTTCAAATTGTGCCGATTGTCTCTATCGGTGTCCCCCGTGGTCTGGATCACTTGTGTACGCTCTTTTTCTTTCCTCGTTAAACATGAGTCTCGCTTGATCTCACTATTTCCTTTGAAGGTTCAATCGCACCCCCTATTTGTTATGCAGCGATGCAGGACCCCTCATGTCTGTTAGCACACGAAGCCGCTTTTGCCCTGGGCCAAATGCAGGACCCAGCGGCAGTTCCCGAGCTGCGCGACATTCTGCAGGATTCCAGATGCCACCCTATGCTACGTCACGAGGTGCTTAAACGTTTTCCTATCTCAATGCAATGCGGTGTGATGTGTGATGCTTTCATTGCCCTTGGCTTACCTTTCAGCATGGCACTGCGCTGTTAGTTGCTCCCTTGCCTATCAACCCTGAAGTTAGGCTTTAGAATGGTGTTGGTCCTCACATGGGTTGTTTGACTGGCTCGTGAAACCCGTAAACAGGCACCACTAGCTCATCTACTGTGATGTGGGCAAGGTAGCTCATTGCTGCATTGCTCAACGCTTGAACTTCCGCTGCCCTTCTGATTAGAAATGGTTAGCAATCTCTCGTCCTTTTGTTTAATGAAATGACGTCGGCCTCTGGTCTCTGCCAATGTTTCTGCAAACGCCGTCCTTGGATTATTCCTGGCTTGCAACGACATCGTGTTCCTTTGCTTGGGATTCACCATGTGCTGACTGTTGTATTGTACATGATGATCTTCTGGATGGTGGCGGCTTTTCGTTTGGTCGATGGGACAAGCTCCTTTTTTGCTGCATGTTTCTCTATGTGATCGTCCTTCCCATTTAAATTGGAGAGCTCCTGTCTTGCTCCGTGTGAACATGACAGCCCTGGCCGGTTTTCTCTGATTTACTTTACTTTCTTGAAGGGACAGTGTTCCTCACTCCCGGGAAGAGAATAAAGGTGAATGCTGAATACACCTTGCCTGAGTGGGCTGCCCACTTGCCACTTCCCGTAACTCTGGGTAGTGCTGACTGTCTTAAGGGGCCAGGCAGCAGAAGCTCTGGCAGCCCTCGGCAGCCAGCAAAGCGACAAACTGCTACAGGAGGGGCTGCGAGACTCGGCCCCCGAAGTGCGTGAGACGTGCGAGCTCGCGCTGTGCCGGCTGCGGGAGGAGGGGAAGGAGAGGGGGAGGGGCAGCGAGCAGCGCGGGGAGGACTCCGTGTTCCGGTCGGTCGATCCTGCATACGCCGCCCCCGGCAGCGCCCGCACTGAACAGCTCAGGTGCGCACTTCTGATTTCTATGTCGCCGTATATCGTTGTCGCCAGTACTTCTATTGCTTCTTTGGTGTCAAGGTGCAATCTGACACGTCGGGTGTGCCTGGGAAAGGCGCTATACTCACCTGCGACGTGGGAGGGGAGTGTGGCGAGGCGACAGGGAGCAGCTATTGGATGAGGAGGTACAAATATATGACAGATATTCAGCTCTATTTGCGCTTCGCAATCGTGGTACTGCAGATGCCGTTGATGCCATAGTGGCTGCCTTGAAGGCGAAGAGTGCGCTTCTGCGGCATGAGGTGAAGAAATCTCCCTGGCCGCTCGTTGTGCCCTATCCTCTTTTTCTGTGTGTGGCGGCTGCGCCTTGCAATTGTCGTGACGGCGTGTGCTCCCTTGCAGGTGGCCTATGTGCTGGGGCAGCTGCAGGACAGGCGGGCCGCGGCAGCACTCGCTGGCCTGCTTGCGCAGCCGCACGAGCATCCGATGGTCCGACACGAGGCAGCAGAGGCGCTTGGTTCAATAGCAGGTGCAGAGGACATGCTCAACAAGACTGTGTAGAGTCTCTGCTCTTGGCTGTATCTCCTCTATTATACCTGATGCAGTGGAAAGGTACCTGAGTCAGAGCGTGTCCTCGATATTGCTGAATATCTGGTCAAAGAGTTCTCCCACTAAGCAGCCGTTTTGATGAGGGCCGTGCAGATCCTGAGAGCGTGGCTCTGCTGGAGGAGTACCAGAATGACCCTGAACCCATCGTTGCTGAGAGCTGCCAGGTGGCGCTGGACATGCTGGCCTTTGAGCTGCAGGATGACGCCTTCCAAGTAACACCCTTTCGATTCCGACCTTCCTGTTTCCCAGTACCGCAATATTTCTTGCATTATCCACTCACTGAAAATGGCAGGTTCTTAGATGAATGCCCGGTTGGATGACAGTTAGGAGACTCCCTGGCAGTCTGGTCGTGCATGATGCATGGAGGCACCACGGATGTCAATAGCGACCAGTGTGCACCAGTCCAGTCGAATGCCTTCCCAGTACCCCCTGAAGCAGGTCCAACCAGCCACACTCACCATGGGCTGGCAGGGCGGCTCTGCAGTACGCAGACGTGGTGGGGGCGGCGTGATGAGTGAGTCTCAGCCTCCGACGAGACGGCTCGTGAAGCACCGGCCACCAGGTGGCCCTACCTGCCTGCCTCCCTGCTTGCCTGCCTACCTGCAGTGGTCGCGCATTGGACCGTGGCTTGTGCCTTCACTGCATTTCGTGCGTCACCTCGACGTCGGTCAGCCTGTCTACTAGGTCGTAGACGGATCAGGATCACTCGAGAGTTACATGCCGAGAAATCGTTTTTGTCATAGTTTATTAGACTTTTTCGTTTTTGCTTTTCCTACGATGAACATTTTAGCACTACAGGTTGCTTTTCATACCTTCCTACTTGGCCATTGAAATGTTAGCATTGAAACGCTATCGGCATCTATTGTAAGTTTGTGACAAACGGAGGATCTACTCCGTTGGTTTAATAGTACTCGGAAATTGGACTGCACCTTCACACAACCATATTACTCGCAATTGAAAATTCCTGATTTTTTCTAAGCACCTGCTTCTTTTTCATGTTCAACTTGGAGCACATCAAGTGGGCACGAGCGCATTGTGCCAAACTATTTGCCCACTGTTAAATGTGAGTAGCTACAATGATCACAATGCTGCCCACCGTTAACTTGTAAGAAGTTACAATCATCACAAATTGTATGAAGTGTTGAGATTACATGCGTGGCTACCAGTATAAAAATTCACAATTCAGCAGTTCCTCAGTCCTTATTACTAGCCGAGAGGACGGCACTGTATACAAGACGTGACCCGCCATATCAATAGCCTCCCATCTGGCCAGATCGTTCCCGGAGGCGATCGAAGCGGGCGGCGAGGTCATCAATGGCAGGGAGCCCCAACGATCCTTGGGAGCCCAGATCGGTCCTCGGGGCTTCTGGAGTGCCGCTGTCTCTCCCTGCACCAGCAAGCACGAAGAGACAGTTCCGACCCCAAGTCCCGAAGTTATCAACATTTACCGTCCAATAAATACAACTTCGCCGTTTCACCCAATACTCATCATTCGAGCACTATGACGGTTTTAATCATGCGCGCAAGGCACCCACACCTCTTGCCACTGTTCTCCCTGCATGCAAACCGGTAAATCTGTACACTGCCGACACACACGACCCCCCCATCGATGCGCACTGTTCATCTCCTTATCCCTGCAGCCCTGTACACTGATCTTTGCAGGCCAACCCATGGACGACCCAGCTCAAATTCCTCTACAACATCCACAGGAAGAGAAGCAGCAAGAATGACTAGCATACAGCACATGGCCATTCATAAGGAGATGGAAGTGGCGTCTACCTCCATAACCAGGGGGATTTGGAAGATCCACATCACCATCATCTTCTCGACTTCGATTGACTCCTTCATCTGCTTTATCGACATAGTCATCGAACGTGCTACCAGTAGCAAACCCTGTCGCAGCTGACGGAGCGTCTTGGTTATTCCCTCCAACCATTCCATAACGGCCCACAGCCATAAACTGAGCCTGATTTCCACCCCCTCCACCCCCGCGAGAACTGCCAAAAAAGCCACCGCCTTTGCTGCCTGTACTCTCTTTTGAAGGTGGAGGGCCATATGCATCGTCTGGAGATGATGCGCTCTTAGAAGGTTTTACTGGAGTCAGATCTTCATGATCTGCTCCTGACGTAGCAGCTTCCCCGGAATAATCTTTACCATCCGATGCTGCCAGACCAGCAGCAGATAAGGCAGCGTCAGCTGCTCGCTGTGCCGCAGCCCGTGCACGATCTGCAGCATCTCTAATAGACGCCATTTTCCTCTCTCTGTCTTCATCTTGCTGACGCATCTGTATTTTCGTCATGCCGTCATCTTGCTCATGCTCTTCTCGTCCACTTGAAGGTGGAGGAATGCTTGGAGACCCCCATCCTTGTGAGTAGGAAGCGCCGGGATAGCCCACGTGGGTACTTGGTGGGGGCACAGCAGGTGAAAGTTTCGGCCCAGCAAAACGGTCATCCATGGCTTCAGGGTCCACCCACTTGCGCGAGATTGGCGGGGCTGTAGCCACGGGCGCGTACAGCGGCTCCATGACAAGCGGACCCGGCCCGCGAGGCCCGTCGGCCCCGTCCCTGCCATTGGGCATCGGAACTGGCATCGGCTCTTCGTACCTCAGGGGTGCCGCGTCCTGCTCTCGCCACCCCCCCCCCAAATCCCCCCAGCCGCCACGGATGTGGTCAGTTCCGGATTTTTCAACCTCCAGTGACAACTGCTGACACCGTTGACCACAGAAACGTGATGAACGGTCGACTGCAGGCACCATATCCATGTAAAGCCACAAAGTTAACTGCCACATGTGCATTATTTGCGTACCAGCAGGTCATCATGTGGTTTATGGAGAAGTTGCTCTTCTGAGGAGGAAGGATCCCAATTTATGCCGCTCTCCAACGCTATTTCTTTCAACAGCGTAAGCTTAGCCTCACCGGATGGCGCTCGCACAGAAAGTTTCTCAATGATCTGCCCCAAAAGGTAAAGACCAACATAGTTAAGAAGATACTTACCGTACTCGGCAGTGGATAACCATACAGCGCAACAACGCTCTCAGAAGACGACAATAATGCAATCAAGAGCTCTTTTTAAAATCAGCCAGGACTCGAGCTGTCACGGCTCACAATGCGATTGACTCCACATCCCGGTCGAAGCTCCTCCGCAGCCGCAATGAACTCCTTGCCGTATTTGGCCTGGAAAAGTTGCTTGGCCTGCAGAAGCTCGGGGAGGTCAGCGCAGCGTGGGGCAGCGAAAATAATGCTCGATATAGCCTCGCGCAGGTCTGCCGGGCACTCCCTGCAATTCCGATTTCGACCAGCACTACAATTACGATAACTCTACGACGAAGGAAAAAGATGCTGGCATCCGTCACTCTTTCGCAAAGGATTCAGGAAATAGAACACCCCCTCTATCAGTCCACCCTATCCAGTAAGGCACTCCGACTTTAATCCGCAGGCTCCTAGAAATGTCAGCGTACTTCTGAGATTCAACGATGGGCAGACGCACAACCACCAGCTCACAAAACAACTCCAACACGTCATAAGCGGCCAGAATGTTCTGCTCGCGCATTATATGCTCCACCTGCAAACAGACCATCCCCGACAGCGACTTATTGCCAACCCACTGCAGCAGCCACAGGGAACAAAGAAAAATTCTGACTAAAGAAAATATGTCATCAATTAAGGTCTTGTTGCATTCCAAGCTGTATGCAGAAGTCGGCCCTTCGTGGCAAAAATTAAAAAGGCAAAAATGGCCTATCCCGGGACATGCTTACACGAATGCGAGCGCTGGCATCGTGGCCGGAGGTCAACAGGCCCGCCATTTCTCGGCGCATGCTGCGAAGTCCATTTTCTCGTTTGTTCCGCAGGAGCTTTATCCGCGCTTCCGCCAAGCGCAGGAGAGTCTTGCTGCGCAGAGCGACCGGCACAGTGACAGCTCGAGCGCGTGAGCCCCCACATCTTCGGCGGCAGCAGCAGCAGTAGCAGCAGCAGAAGCAGCAGTAGCAGCAGCAGAAGCAGCAGTAGCAGCAGCAGCAGTAGCAGCAGCAACCTCACCACTTGGCAGCCTTGAAGCTCGACCCGAACATGGCGCCTCCGCTCCTTCCGCTCCGGTCAGGTCAGGTGAGGTCAGCTGCCCTCGTTTCCCTTCGTCTCCTCCACGCGCGGACGGCAGTCACGGGACACACGCCACGACACCACGCGACGCGACGCGGGCCTTTCAAGCCCCTGCGCCTGCGCCGTACCGTACCGTACCGTACGGTACACGCCACCGTCCCACCCGCGCCACCCCAACCAAACAGGGCCAGGGCGAGGGTCAGGGCCAGGGCGAGGGCGAGGGCGAGGGCGAGGGCGAGGGCGAGGGCAAGGGCAAAGGCAAGGTCTCCCCTCTCGCCCCGAGAGGAGGGGAGAGGAGGGCGAGCAGGCCGCCATAGCCGGCCCAGGCCCAGGCTCAGGCCCAGCCCGCCATGCTGCGAGACCGGCAGCCGTCCGCCCCCGCCCCCGCCCCCGCCCCCGCTCCCGCTCCCCCTCCCCCTCCGGGGCGCAGCTACGACTCGGAGGCCGTGGTGCTGCCCACGTGGCGCTGGGACGCGCGCGACCCCTGGTATGGCGGCCGCGCGCCCTCCGCCCTCCTCCGCCGCAAGCGCGGGGCCCTCCGCGGCGGCCCCCCGCCGCCCGGCCCACCCTCCGCCTGCGACCTCGCGCTGCTCGCGGCCGCGCTCGTGCTACTGCTCGCGCTGCGCGACCAGGCCTACCACGGCTGCGACGTGCGCCCCGCCGACCTCGCCTGGCTCAGGTTGGTCGCAACCCCTTCCTCTGCCTCCCCTCCCCTCCCCTCCACCCGTAGCCCGCTCAGAGAGGCGAACGCCCCACCAAGCCTTAATCTACATTCGAGAATGTAGATTAAGGCCAGAACGGCCAACGGCGGACCACGAACAAGTTTGTTCCATAGAAGGGAAGCTTTATCTCATGTTGTAAGCGGAATTTGTGAGCGTTGAGGACTTCAGTGCGAACTTAGCGCAACATCCTTCAATTCTGATGTAGCCTGTCTGGATCGCCTACCCGCTTGCCTGCCTCCCTGCGCCTGTGATGCTGTGGTTAGTTGATGAGTGCTGCCGGACGAATTTAGAAACAGAAGAGAGGTGATTTAGCTTCAAAAATTGAGAGATGGACATCGTCTTGTTTTGAACGATGACGAGATAATGTATCTCCATGATTCACACCACGTGCTCTCATTTTGTTCTCGTGATGCGCCTGGCACACCAGTGAATGGTCAGCCTACATCCTCGCATAATTTTGCAAAGTAACGTTTTTATCCGCTTTCTACAGAGGGGGGCCGGCACATAGAGGCTTCTACTCTCACATCTATCCTATTGTTTCAAGTTTGTTGACCAAGTCTTCGTTACAGTGGACGTTCGCTACGAATTGTTCTCAGATTGCAATGTCCGCCAAAACTTTCGTAACTTGATTTCAACTGCAAAGACTGAGAAACGTTGTGTTGGACCTGATGAGTTGCCCTTCGGTTACGCGGTGTCTTAGACCTGTACTATTGAAGCCGCTGCAGATAAATAGCATTTAACCATTCCTTTTAGCGGAACTTTCTCTCTTCTTTGCTACTCAAGGATCAAGAATTGATTGGCACAGTCTGTTGCCAGTTGCATTTGAATGTTAGCTCGTTTTCAGGTTGAAGCACTACATGAAATGCACTGAAAGGTGCCTGATGTAAAGTGAACAATTCCGTACCCTGCACGTTTATTCTCCGTGTTCCAGAATCGGTCCAAACAGATTTTCCATGTACACTGTTTAGTCCACATCTGTTGTATGTTGTCTTGTGTCTTATCCCAGGTTAAAAAAAAAAAAAAAAAAATTCATGTCCTGCGTGCGGTGATGTTCAATCAAGCAATTCGTATAGACTATATTCCTGGCCTTCACGAAGGCTGAATACCGGGTCCCGGATACTTCATTGCCCCGGCTTGTGATTGCCATCAAGCTTTTCGGATTAGTAGTTTCAGTTGAGGGTTTTAATAATGAACGTCGCCCTCTGACATTTGGAGAACAAACTTGCAGAGATGTGAGAGTAAACCACAGCCAGCAACTTTGGAGAGAGCCTCCGAATTCTCCTTGTTTGGAGAGGATGCAGGTCCACACTCAAACCACAAGCACATCCCCTCCACGGTCTCGCGTCTCTGGTCTTGCATGCTGTTTGCGACGGAACAGGCTACCTTGTTGAACTTGTCACCTCCCTAGCGATGATCCATGTGCCACATGACCACATAAGGTCGCGCTGGCTTTCTTAGGTGCGACTGCACTCCTTTCCTTGGATTTAAGTTATCAGTGACTCTTTCACTTAATGACATTTCAACGACTCGATTTTTATTGATGTTATTGAGGGTTTGGGTCAATGTAGGCGCTCCTTCATGCTCTGCGAAGCGAATATAGCAGAACTCAAGAAGCAGACAAGGTGCGGTTTTTGGTTACTGCTGCTCCTCTTCATTGCACCCGTTGTGCCATGCAACGCATCTGATCCCCTTCATCTGACGCCCTCATCCATGTTGCCTTTGTCAGAGGAAAGCTCTGGTCCAAGTGGTCGACTTGCAATGCATCGGCATCTTCCCTTGGTGCTTACTTCAACTTCACCTCGCGAGCCAAGTGCCCAGACACACCAGCAGTTGCCGAAGGCTTGCGTTTTCGTGACAGCTGTCACGAGCTCCCAAGTCGGAACTGCCGTGCGCAGCGTCCGCCGGCCTTTGTGGAGCCACCGCCGTATCCAGAAGCCAAGTGGCGACTACCGGATGATCGCAACGTGCTCTGGACAGACCACAAGTGCAAAGGGTACCGGTGCCTCGCAGACTCGGGGCCAAAAGGCTGCCCTTCCTGCTTCAACCTTACTGGGGTGAGCTGAGCATGTGCGATAAATGACGTCAAACTTGAGAGCCCATTTTGAAGTTTCTACTGAACCTGCCTTCCGTACACAACACGGCATGGCTGAAAAAAGTTTTATGCCGAACTGCACACGAGATTTCGTTTGTTTAAAATGTCTCTTTTCATTGTTTCTTGCTCAGTGAAGCAGTCCGCAAAGGCCGGGACTAGCTAGCATTGCCGTGTGTGTATGCATAATCACCATGAGCTATCCAACCGGTCCCTCACTTTAGTGCATAGTGATTCTATTTCGTTTGTCTCGAGCTCTCAGCTATCTGTACATGCATGCACATTGAACAGACGCTGACCCTGGTGCCATGCTCTGGGCTGCAGGAGAAACACCTGCAGGATGAGCAGTTACTACTCAGTATTGATAGTGTGTTGTCCCTAAAGGCTCCCGGGCACATCCGCATCGGTCTCGACGTGGCTGGAGGAGCGGGGGGCTTTGCAGCCGCATTGGCAGAGAGAGGAGTGGTAATTCTGAGCATGAGTGAAAATGCAGGTAGGAATGATTTGGCATTCCCCTGACCCTTGGCCTGATCAGCTGCAGAGAGTTAAAATTCACTTTCCGTTGACTAGAATGCGGACATCGTGACAATACAAGGACATGGGGAGGGCCGGTACAAAAGGATAATTCACCTCTAAACTCGGTCTAGATAGAGTAGTTAGTAGACATGTCTTTCACTCATTCGCTCATGCGGGAGGGATTTATTGTGGCAGGGGCTCCTTTTATGGAGACGATTTCTTCGAGGGGTCTGCCTGGGCTACATCTTCCGATGACTGCACGCCTGCCATTTTTTGACGGCACACTTGATCTGCTCCACTGGATGGTTTCTATGCCGAGCAGGATGCCCTCACTAGACGACTTTGAGCTGTTGCTGTTTGAGTGGGACCGAGTGCTGCGGCCTGGTGGCTTGCTGTGGCTGGATAAGCTGAGGTGTCGCAGGGGATCGCTGCAAAATTTGAAAGACACGATGAATATTTTAGGATACAAGATGCGCATCTGGAATGCTACAGCACGCCACTCCTTCGCTCCACGAACTTTTGTTGTGTCCACAGTCTTAGAAAAGCCTCTGGTTAAAAAAAGGAAGTCTGTGAAGCCGTTGGCAACCATGACTTGAAATTGAATATAACTTGTGTCTAGGACCACTGGCTTAGAGCAGGTTGTAGTCTGTATGAAACTAACTTGTTTGCACTCTCTAGTGTCCTCTTTTCATATTTCATGTATGTAATGGCCGTAGCTCCTGGCGTCCAGCTTCCAGCTTCCAGCTTCCAGCCTCCAGCTTCCAGCTTCCAGCTTCCAGCCTCCAGCTTCCAGCTTCCAGCTTCCAGCTTCCAGCTTCCAGCTTCCAGCTTCCAGCTTCCAGCCTCCAGCTTCCAGCTTCCAGCTTCCAGCCTCCAGCTTCCAGCTTCCAGCTTCCAGCTTCCAGCTTCCAGCTTCCAGCTTCCAGCTTCCAGCTTCCAGCTTCCAGCTTCCAGCTTCCAGCTTCCAGCTTCCAGCTTCCAGCTTCCAGCTTCCAGCTTCCAGCTTCCAGCTTCCAGCTTCCAGCTTCCAGCTTCCAGCTTCCAGCTTCCAGCTTCCAGCTTCCAGCCTCCAGCTTCCAGCTTCCAGCTTCCAGCCTCCAGCTTCCAGCTTCCAGCTTCCAGCTCCAGCCCAGCCCAGCTTCCAGCTCCAGCTTCCAGCGCTTCCAGCCAGCTTCCAGCGCCCAGCTTCCAGCTTCCAGCTTCCAGCTTCCAGCGCTTCCAGCTTCCAAGCTTCCAGCTTCCAGCCTCCAGCTTCCAGCCTCCAGCTTCCAGCTTCCAGCTTCCAGCCTCCAGCTTCCAGCTTCCAGCTTCCAGCCAGCTTCCAGCCTCCAGCTGCCAGCTTCCAGCTTCCAGCCTCCAGCTTCCAGCCTCCAGCTTCCAGCTTCCAGCTTCCAGCTTCCAGCTTCCAGCTTCCAGCTTCCAGCTTCCAGCCTCCAGCTTCCAGCTTCCAGCTTCCAGCCTCCAGCTTCCAGCTTCCAGCTTCCAGCTTCCAGCTTCCAGCCTCCAGCTTCCAGCTTCCAGCTTCCAGCCTCCAGCTTCCAGCTTCCAGCTTCCAGCTTCCAGCTTCCAGCTTCCAGCTTCCAGCTTCCAGCTTCCAGCTTCCAGCTTCCAGCTTCCAGCTTCCAGCTTCCAGCTTCCAGCTTCCAGCTTCCAGCTTCCAGCTTCCAGCTTCCAGCTTCCAGCTTCCAGCTTCCAGCTTCCAGCTTCCAGCTTCCAGCCTCCAGCTTCCAGCTTCCAGCTTCCAGCTTCCAGCTTCCAGCTTCCAGCTTCCAGCTTCCAGCCTCCAGCTTCCAGCTTCCAGCGTCCTCAAAACCTAGGGGTTTTACCGCAGTCTCCCCAGAGTACGTTACGGTGGTCGTTTTGGTACCATCGCATCGGATGGATGGATGGAACGTTTTCCTTCAGCACACGGTATAGACGCCCCGCCCCGCGCCCCGCCCCGCCCCGCGGTAACGGTAGCGGTAGCGGCGAGCCCGTTTTCGTGCGATTGTTGCACAGGTCGGGCCATTGGATCGGCAACCATTGGCTGGCAATGGTTGGACAACCCGATGGTTGGCAACCATTCGAATGGTTGCTTCGGTCCGGCGCCAAGGGTTCTGAACCGTTCGAATGATTGCCAACCGTTGGATTCAATGGTTCCCGACCATTCGAATGGTTGGCAACCATTAGCAACCATTAGCAACCATTAGCAACCAATGGTTCCGAACCATTCGAATGGTTGTTTTGGTCCGGCGCCAATGGTTGGCAACTATTCGAATGGTCCGACCTGTGCATTGCGCCATCCCTCGTACGGTCCAGTCCCAGCGCCGCCCCCGCCCCCGCACCCGCCCGGGCCCGGGCCGGCGCTTTTTGGGCCGTGGCTCCGGCTCCTCCGACCGGAGGATAAGGCAAGGAATGCGCGCGCAACTCTCTGCGAGTCGAGGGGCTGCGCGGGAAGCCAAGCCCGTCCTACGCCTCCTCGCTTTTTCCTACTTCTCACTTTCTTGCCCTCTCTCTCCTTCAATTGCCCTCTACTCTCTCCTTCCCCTGCAGCCCTCGCAGGCGGCTATGGCGGCAGCTCAAGCCGCTGCTCTTGCAGCCATGGAGGCTACCGCCTGCAGCTGCGCAGCTTTTCCCCCCTCCTCGCCAGCGCGCCGCCCCTCTCCCTCCCGCCTGCGCGTCTCGCCCCTCTCCCGCCGCCTCCCTGCTGCTGCGGTATTGCCTCCCTCCCTCTCTTCCTTTCCCCCTCGTCTCTCCCCTCCATTCTCCGCACCTGCCTCTACAGATCGCTCCTTCTGCTCCTCGGCCTTAAACTGCGCAGCACGTTTGCATGCGCGCCCGGCTCCAGAGGTGCTGCGGTTATGTGGTGTGCGAGTGTTTG
>CM074805.1:68247-84200 GCA_037447605.1 Zygnema circumcarinatum
GTGCGCCTAGCTGGATGGTGTGCTGTCCCGTGGGCCGCCAACAAATGGCGCCGCCGTCTCGCATTTTCCGTCGGCAATTCCTGGATCAGGCCGGTCCGTGACACTGAATATGAACATGTCAAGTACAACTGAACGGGCGCGGATCCGTCGAACGCAGCTCCGTTACGCTACAACAGGGTGGAAAATATGAGGACTGCTGACTGTACGGTATAATGTAGTACAGTACTGTACTGTACAGTACGAAAGTGAGGAAAGCCGTACAGTACTGTACCGCGCCGTCCGTACGGCAGGGCGGGGCGGGGCCGTGACTCGCTCGGTCGGTGCGCGGGAGGGCCAACGGCTCCTTCCCTCCGCTGCACCCGGGAGGGGGAGGGGGGGCGAGGCAGCAGCAGCGGCAGCAGCAGCGGCATGGCGAACCGCGCATGGGGGGAGGGCCCTGTGGAGGCCGCCTGTTCGCTTCTCGAGATCGCTGTGGGAGCTTCCAGCTTTTCCGGAGGAAGGGGAGAATCCCCTGCCACCGACACCTCGCCCCAGAGCGTGGAAGGCGCTGTGTTTGAGCTTGATTTGCAAACGGTGAAAGAACTTTACGGAATTTTCAAGGAGCTCGCGGAATCCGATAATGATGGAGGTGAAAGTTTGTCGCCACAGAATAACCAGGTAGAGTGGCCTCAGAAAAGACATGATCAGAGGTTTATTTAGTCAACATCGTCTCAGCAGTAACACTGTTTTTCTTGAAACTTGATGCTTAGCTAAGGTATTCACAAATTCTGAGGTTGTCTAACTTCAAGGGCATGACTGAGTTGAAATCACGTCAGAGCCTTGCAATTGATTTTTCAGTGCAATTCACGGCGTCCCTATACGGATGTGATTTTTGTTGTCCTCCTGTGTTTTGTATGAGTTCCTGTTACTCCTTGTTCTGCATAATGGCTTGACAGGTTGCTAACTCTTTCATGCGTTCACGTGGCTCGTCTGAAACATCAGTATTACTTTCAGCCAACAGTGATTTTGCGTATAGCAACCCAAAACATTTCCTACCTCAGCTTTCTTTAAACTGTGAGCCAAGTAGCTTTCGATGGGGCTTTAACAACACGCACTTGGACTGTTGATTGGCTGCACAGTTTTGGAAAGCGTTGGCGAACAGGAAGGTATCCCTGGCGTCAGTGGTACAGGCATTTGTGGCCAGCATGGAGGGCGGAGGCGAGCTGGCACTTCCGAGTGCGGCGGCGTATCTGGGAATGTTCCTCGTCCCCGCCTGCCCGGCGTACAGCCTCTTCAGCCCCCTCGCCTTCGCGGCCCTCGCGAGAGCCATGCGCGCCGCACTCTCTGCCCCCGCCGCCTCCAGTCTCGACAGAGGACAGAAGGACGGCGAAAGAGGGCGAAAGCGAGCCATTGACAAACAAGACGGGCAAGGCCGAGCAGCAAAGAGAGTTGCAGGGCAACGCCGTTCGGAGAGAAGTACCGAGAGCGACGATGATGTAGATATACACGAGGAGGATGGCGCTGGGATTGGAAGGAATGTGGCGGAGATAGGCAGTGATGAAGCGGGTGCGGATCAACGAGAGAGGGCTAAACAGCATCTACTTGAAATTCTTCACACGCTTGCACGAGCATTGAGTACCATAAGTCTTTCAGAGCAGCCTGAAACTACAAAAGCCCTTGCTGAGGTGCTTGTGGAACTGCCCAGGCTTATTCACAAAGATGCCAAAGAGAGATCGGTGAGACGACAGCCATGCCTGGCGAACAGAAGGGTCGCTGCACCGAGAGCCGGAGTCCCTTCCGACATTGACAATCTTCTGACCGACGCGGCCTACAGTGTCCTGCTGCAGGTGTGAACACTCTGCCACTGTGTTTGCTGAGAAGGAGAAAGAGCAAGAGTATGCTGTGTTAGGACTGCCTGCTAAGTAGGCCATTTCCTCTCCCTACGCTTTCGCACATCAGTCCGCATCAACAGCGTCTGAAGTGAGGTGAAACTGCCTGAATTAACCTCGTTGCCTGAAACCTACCAGCGGTTTGGACACTTTCTGAAGTTTTGCCTGAGAATGCGAAGGGCGAGTGGCATTTTGGCACTCCCCCTCCCCCCATCCTTGTTGAGGCTAAGCGCTCTACCGGGGGGGGGGAGGAGGGGCAGCTCCTGCAGCGGCGTCACGGCGCGCCGGTGCGCACGGCAGCGCGCGTGCTGGCGCTGGCGGCGCGCTCGCTGGCGGCGCCGCTCGCGGCGGCAGAGGCGCGCGCGGCGCTGCAGTTCGCGCGCTCGTCGGCCGCGGGCGAGTGCGCGCCCGCCGTGGCCGCGCTCGCGCGGCGCGTGACCCTCCTCGGCGCGGGCGCGCCCGCGGACCAGCGCGCCGCGGCGGCGGACGCGGCGACAGAACTGGCGGCGGCGGGCGGCGCGGCGGCAGTGCGCGCGTTCGCGCAGTTCGCGGCGCGCCTCGCGCGCAACGGGAAGCCCGCGCGCCGCCTCGCCGCGCTCGACGTCGCGCTGCGCCTCCTCGCGCGTCGCGCGGGAGAGGGGGAGGCCGAGGGCGAGGGCGAGAGAGAGAGAGAGAGAGAGGCTGGGGAACAACGGGGCGAAGGGGTCGAAGGCGAAGGTGCGGAGACCGGACAGAGAGGGAGAGGGAGTTCTCAGGGGGGCAATGCTGACCCCGGCATCGCAGGAGGCTGGAGGCTGCCTCTCTTGGAGGCAATCGTCCAGCGCTGTTCGGACAAGGCTTCTACAGTGAGAGCGAAAGCCCTAGCGCACCTCAACGCGGTCGTGGAGTTCTCTGCTGAAGGCGGCCTCGACGGCTGGCTGCATCACGTCCTCAATGGCTGCTCTCCCGGGCTTACCTCTGCGGCCAACAGCGGCGGGTCCGGAAGGGGCCCTTCGGAGCTGCAGGTGTGGCCGCTTCTGCGGAGGAGATGCCGCGACGAGAAGGGAGCCGTTCGGAAGGCGGCGCTCAGCCTGCTGCAGCGGCTGGCCCTCCTCCGGGGGAAGCTTCCTCAGGCTGAGGATGTGGCCGCCATAGGAGCGGCCTGTTCAGACCCCCTTCTGAGCGTCCGAAAAACTGCCCTGGATGCTCTCTCAGAGGTAAGGCGTCCATAGCCCTCTATCCACTTTTATGCCTGTATCGCATTGCAGAAGGGGCGGAAAGCTGTTTCTGGGTTGAAACTGCAAGCACAAGGAATCTCTCTTTATTTTCTGAAGGCCCGAAAGAGGGAGAGTGACAATGGGCCCATTGCACGTACTGATGGCCTCTCTCTCTCTCTCTCTCTCTCTCTCTCTCTCTCTCTCTCTCTCTCTCTCTCTCTCTCTCTCTCTCTCTCTCTCTCTCTCTCTCTCTCTCTCTCTCTCTCTCTCTCTCTCTCTCTCTCTCTCTCTCTCTCTCTCTCTCTCTCTCTCTCTCTCTCTCTCTCTCTCTCTCTCTCTCTCTCTCTCTCTCTCTCTCTCTCTCTCTCTCTCTCTCTCTCTCTCTCTCTCTCTCTCTCTCTCTCTCTCTCTCTCTCTCTCTCTCTCTCTCTCTCTCTCTCTCTCTCTCTCTCTCTCTCTCTCTCTCTCTCTCTCTCTCTCTCTCTCTCTCTCTCTCTCTCTCTCTCTCTCTCTCTCTCTCTCTCTCTCTCTCT
The DNA here is from genome assembly GCA_037447605.1 of Zygnema circumcarinatum. Taxonomy (NCBI): domain Eukaryota; kingdom Viridiplantae; phylum Streptophyta; class Zygnematophyceae; order Zygnematales; family Zygnemataceae; genus Zygnema; species Zygnema circumcarinatum. Next base: position 71,845 of record CM074805.1, read on the forward strand.
CTCTCTCTCTCTCTCTCTCTCTCTCTCTCTCTCTCTCTCTCTCTCTCTCTCTCTCTCTCTCTCTCTCTCTCTCTCTCTCTCTCTCTCTCTCTCTCTCTCTCTCTCTCTCTCTCTCTCTCTCTCTCTCTCTCTCTCTCTCTCTCTCTCTCTCTCTCTCTCTCTCTCTCTCTCTCTCTCTCTCTCTCTCTCTCTCTCTCTCTCTCTCTCTCTCTCTCTCTCTCTCTCTCTCTCTCTCTCTCTCTCTCTCTCTCTCTCTCTCTCTCTCTCTCTCTCTCTCTCTCTCTCTCTCTCTCTCTCTCTCTCTCTCTCTCTCTCTCTCTCTCTCTCTCTCTCTCTCTCTCTCTCTCTCTCTCTCTCTCTCTCTCTCTCTCTCTCTCTCTCTCTCTCTCTCTCTCTCTCTCTCTCTCTCTCTCTCTCTCTCTCTCTCTCTCTCTCTCTCTCTCTCTCTCTCTCTCTCTCTCTCTCTCTCTCTCTCTCTCTCTCTCTCTCTCTCTCTCTCTCTCTCTCTCTCTCTCTCTCTCTCTCTCTCTCTCTCTCTCTCTCTCTCTCTCTCTCTCTCTCTCTCTCTCTCTCTGTGTGTGTGTGTGTGTGTGTGTGTGTGTGTGTGTGCCGCAGCTCGTCCACGAGTTCCCGGGCGGCGGCACTGTGGAGGAGTGGCTGAGGTCCGCGCTGCCTCTCGCGTTGGACAGCGAGGCGGGCGTGCAGGAGAAGTGCGGCGACCACTTCTTCTCCCTCGCGCTGCAGCCCCTCGCGCTGCACGGGGCACACGGGGCCCCGCAGGAGGCGGCTGTGCGCGCGTGGCTGCAGGGCATTGGCGGAGGGGGGGCATTCCTACCTTGCCTGCTCAAGGTGCTCCATCAGCTCGGGAAGAAGAAGAAAGTCGTCCCTGCCGTCGCGCTGGCCCTGCAGGACATCATCGCAACCGTGGAGAAGCGTCTGGCGACCGCTTCCTTCCAGCACGCTGGGGAGAGGGCAGGAAGGACGCTCTCAAAGCAGGAGCTCCGGCTGCAGCTAAGAGGCGCATGGGCGCTGTTGGCAGAAGTGTCCGACTTTGTTCCAGAAGCCGTGGAGTGGGAGTTTCTGTACTCAAGGTGGAAGGGGCAGACGGGTGTGTCCAGAATAAGTCGCCAAGAGGCCACTGGGGAAGAGGGGGGTGTGGCAACCGCGCCCTTCAGCATGGGAGAAGAGGGCGCCATAGGCCTCCTGCGAACCATCTCCCGCCTTGCTGCTCGCTTCCCGCAAGAGGCTGCCCTCGACCTGGCAGGAGAACTGTTGGGCCGCTTGCACACCTTTCGCCTTCGTCCGTCTGAGGTGCGAATGGGGCCATGGGAACCATGTCTTGGATCCCCAAGCAGGGGACGTCCCTCCTGTCAGATTGTTGCAGATGCCTTGTGAACTGGCTTTCGTTCCTAAAAGCCTCCTCTAACGGCAGTGGCCGGTCGGTCCGTCGGTCGGTTGCGGCAGGTGGGAGCGCACATGGAGGCCGTGGCGGCCCTGGGCCATGCGCAGGCCGCGGCGCTGGTCGGCGCGGGGACGCCCAAGCTCCTGGAGGCGGCAGCGCGCGCGCTGGAGGCGTACGGACGCGGAGGCGGAGGCGGGCCGGGCGGCGGCGCGGCGGCGCAGGCCGCGCTGGCGACGTGCGGGGCGGCGGCGATGGCGGCCCCGGGGCCTACGCGCGCGCTGGTTGGCCGCCTCTCGCCGCACGTGCGGGCCCTGCTGGCGGGCGGCTCGCTCGTGCCGGCGGGCGTGCGCGCGCATGCATGCGCCGCGCTCGGCGCGCTCTGCCTGCTGGATGCAAGCCTCGCGGAACGGTCGCTGCCGCTGCTGCTGCAGGCGAGGCTCGGACATGCCCCCACTCCCCTCTAGACACTCAAAGGATCACTGCAACATGGGTCTCACTGGACGCAAGCCATGCAACCTGTGCAGGAGTTGGAGCAATCAGCAGTACCGGCTGTGCGCAACAACATACTGGTAGTCATGGCCGACCTTTGCGTGCGCTATACCGCGCTTGTGGACAGGTGACCCTCCCTCCCTCCCTCCCTCCCTCCCTCCTTTCCAGGGTGATCGCTTCCACTACCCACAGCGAATTGCACAGTGCGGCTGCTTTCCACTCCCGGGCTCCATGCGGAACGCCACAGAGCTACATGCTCCATCCTGCAGTATCGCTATGCCAAACCTTGAATGGGGGAAGCGATAAAGGGAGGGAGGGAGGGAGAGAGGTGATCGTCTGAAGGGGCTGACTCCCGCCTGCTGGGCGTGCGTGCAGCCACGTGGTGCGGCTAGCCGCGCGTCTGCGAGACGGGTGCGAGCTGGTGCGCCGGCAGACGCTGGCGCTGCTCGCAGGCCTGCTGCAGGTGGGGCCCACCTCGCCGGCTTCCTGCTGCCTGCTGCTGCTTCGCTGCAATATGGACTTTGCAGCGCGTGCAAGAGCGCTGACAGAGGGGAGGGGGGCGCAGAGGGAGTACGTGAAGTGGCGCGGGCCGCTGTTCCTGCGGTGCCTCCCGCTGCTCGTGGACGACTCGCCCGCGGTGCGCGCGCTCGCGGACCACCTCTTCGAGACCGTCATTCCCGGTACGCCCCCCCGCCCAGCCCCCGGCCCTGGCCTTGGCCATGGCCGTGGCGAGCCGCGCGCTGATGGTCGGCGGGCTGAGTGGTGCGCGCAGCGAAGGCGCCCCTCCTCGCGTACAACCACTTCCTCGAGGCGCTCTTCTTTCTCAACGCCGCCAGGCCTCCGCCCGGCCTCGAAATGGCGCCGCTGGAATCGGAGGGGGAGGACCTGCTCTTCTCCCTTCGGTATGTCTGCTGCATCTCTTTGTCTGTGGGGCAGCCCTTGCTCCATTTTCCCCTGAATGCTTTAGATTCTAACGGAAATGATGCAAACCTTTCAGATCCTGCACCTCGTTTTCGCATCGCATCCGTTTGCTTTCTTGTCAGCCGTGTGCTACGTGCTTGTACGGAGCTGAAGGTCTCTCTCTGAGATTCTCGTCTTGCTCGGTTGCTGTGCCCTGCAGGGGCCGCGGCGCAGAGGCGGCGGCGCGGCGCCTGACAATCTACCGGCGGCTGCTGCAGCGCATGGCGGCCGAGCACCGCCTGGCGGCCGCCGCCAAACTCTGCTCGCACGTGCTGGGGGCCGCGCTGGATGGTGCGCTCAGCCTAAGCGACGCGCCCTCCGAGGCGGTGCTGCAGGTAGGGGCGCAACCCGGGACGGGAGGGGGGGCGGCGGCACGGCACTCCCACTCGTCAATCTCACGGAGATACCTTGCTCCTGTGCAGGATGCGCTGAACGTCATGGCTTGTAAGGAGGCCAGAGTGATTGTTTCAAAGGCGGGCACGGAAGAAGTAGACGAAGAGGAACGCCCTCCTGCAAGCACTGCGGCAACTGTGGCCATAAAAGGTCGACTTATTACCCAGTTGATGAAGAAGAACCTTGTGGAGAACACGATCCCGGTGATCATATCATTGAAACGGTGAGTTGCAGTCAGCCTCATTTTCGGCATTGGATGTTGGTCGTGGTCTGGCCTGTGCACGAGTTGCAGCCATTCCATCGCCTTTATTTGTGACGGCGTGGCACCGCGAGGTTGTTTCGCAGGATGCTGGAGGCCGCCAATAGCCCCCTCCAGGGCTCGCTCATGGCCTGCCTACAAGCTCTCTTTAAGGATTACCGTGCGGAAATCGAGGAATTGCTCGCATCGGATCCTCAGCTTGCCAAGGAATTGCTCTTTGACTTACAGAAACACGAAGCGGCAACAGCCCGGGCTGCTGCGGCCAATCGCAGAAGAGAGGGGGAGATGCCGATACCGCCCCAAAAGGAGAGCGGCGCGCAGCAGACGAGAGCCGGCGAGGCGAGGGAGGAGGAGGCAGGCCACGTGGCGTCTCCTGCTCTGCGCAGGAGCAGCGGGGGGGCTGCTGCTGCAGCAGCAGCATCTCCGCTCAACCTCAGTTCCATGTCTGTTCCCCGCCTTCGCCCCACAGCAAGCCGCCTGGGAAGCAATGGCGCTCATGAGTCTCGTTCAGCACGTGCGACGGAGCAAGCTGAGGGGCCTGCCGTCCAGAACATAGACGCCGCGTCGCCATTTGAAAGAAATGAATCCTGTAGCGGACACGGCCGTCTGGACGAAGTGAGGAGGAGGCAGTCGTTTGGTGCTGCGGTGAATGCTTCCGCGGCCATGGGGACGCCCCCCCACCAAGCAATGGACGCTGCTCCAGGAATAAAGGAGGGCCCGCTGACATCAGCAGGGAGCATGGAGGGGAGGCGCAGGGAGTTGAGAGGAAGGCCGAAGAGGGGGACACAGTGAGCGACTGTGTATATCGCAAGAAAGCATCCATTCATCATGTGTCCACCTTCTGCATCGAGGGGGAACCTGGAGCATCCCGACCCCGACTTCCATCACTTATCCCGCGTTTAAGGGCTGGGTCCATCCTGGCCACTCGCCTGTGGCCTTCCATGTTGGAAGCACATTTTGACCGACTTGAGGATATTTCGACTAGCCCTGCATGCTCTGCTCAAGCGTGCCCCGTGCAGGTTATTGTCCTACTGTTCTGTTCAACAGTTGATTGATTCAGCCGTTCCGATGTAGACGAATAACGGGACACCAGTAGGAGCAGATTTTCTCGTCCTCTTCCTCACATTCAATCAACGGCTTTTCCTTATTAATGGCTATGCCCGTAGCCAGACAGCAAGCCCAGTGCAGAAGACCAACTTCCGTTTTGTTGGTTTCGGTTCAGCAGCCCTTGCAGGCGCGTGGGCGCTGAAGAGAATGCGCCTTTCATGCCGTGTGCGACCGTTGCCGACAGCCACTGTCAGCAGCGGCTGCAGTTCTTTTGCGCTGTCGTCATGCAATAGGGCAAACTGAAGTAGAGTAAACTGCTCTACTTCACATGCTCCAGACTCTGCTGTAATTTTCTTTGCGGGAGATCTATTATGGACATGGAAAAATAATCGACACCTGATTAAGGATGTCACTCGGGGTGCACCTTTGTGGTAAAAAGTTTAATGGATTAAAAAAATAATTGGAGAATGTAAATTGTCAAAAAATACCAGCTCTAATATCTGATTGGATCTGCCTAGCGCTGCATTGTGCATAACTTAACTGCCAGGGGGCTCTGCTGTCCATCGTGGCCGATGCCACAAGCTCCTGATGAATAGCGACCTATCGAGTGTAGCCCACATTTCCCATCTCCGGTCCGACACCTAAATCCTACAAGAGGCACTAGCGGAAATGTCCGCTTTGACTGCGTCTCAACAGCTAAACTACCTACGGATGCCTAGACCAGAAGCCAGGGGAGGGCCCAAGCGTAAGATTTCCCAAGTAGGCCATGAGTTCGGTTCAGCGAGCAGCCAAAGTGTCTCCCCCTCCTTCCCCCCTTCAGCGGTCGAAGCATGGCGCGAGGACGAAGACCGGCCAGGCCCACTGGAGGAGGCCGCGCAGCGCGAGCACGAGCACGGCCGCCCCCAGGAGGACCGCCACTCCCCCCGCGCCCCCCCCGCCCTTCAGACCCCCGAAGGCGCCGACTACCGCGGCGTACCCCCCCAAAAAGCGGTCCTGCCCGCCCGCCTTCCACGCCTGCGCGGCGGCCATGCCGACAGCTGCCGCGATGACGGCGGCGAGAGGCAGCCAGTAGCCCAGCCACCCCGCCAGCCTCCACTTGCCGCCGCCCAGACGATCAGCGATGTTGCGGTGTACCTCGGCTTTCACGGGTCCCCTCCCGAGGCCGTACTTGCCAAGCATAATCGCTATGGAGTTCCTAAGGTCATCGTTGAACCTCTGCTGCGCTGCGCGCCTCAAACTTCTCACCTTCTCAGCATATTCCCCATCATTAGCAGTTGCAGTCAAAGCGCCCGCAGGAAGCTGATCTTTGGCTTCTGTAGAGCACAATGCATTTTGTGCTTGCTGCTCAGTGAATGTGGCAGACGCTGACCCCCCCCCAGAAGACCCTGCAGATGGAGCAAGTGCATGCGCTTCCTCCAACTGCATAATTTCGTCCAAGTATGCGCTCATCTCCAGAGGAGGTGCAAACATAACCTCAACCTTGTGCCGATGGGGCACAGTGCGCCCTTTGGGTAAGGCATCAAGTGTTCCCTGGAAGGAATACACAACATAGTTCAGCAGACCATTTTGATTGCCTTGTTTCACAAACACTCTCGGATGCCTTGAGAGGCAGCCGGCGGGTAAAGCAGTCTCCCCTCTCCCAGAAGAGGGCGCACCTTGACGCAGGCGGGCACGACCGGCATGTCGAGCTGCTCCGACAGGAAGCCCGCGCCGGCCTTGAAGCGCTGCAGAGAGCCGTCCCGCGACCGCGTTCCCTCCGGGAATATCACAATGGCAGAGGGCGACTCTGGCGAGCTGGCCTCCTGAATGCGGCGCAGGATTTCGACCTGCATGAAGCACATGTTCACAAGAATGTCAGTCCTCACACATTCATCAGAATGTGATGGAACACGGGGAGGCAATGTGAAGCATGCATTAAGGGCTGTGCACATCAGTCCGTCCATGCCAAGTGAAAAATAACATCCTTCATTAGCGTGACAGTGGAATCTCCATGGCACAATTCGATTCATGATTAGGAAGAAGGGTGTCGATGGAATATGTTTGTGTGGGTGAGAAAGGTTGAAATGCAACCAAGTATCTGCCCTCAGCTTACAGCTTCGACGCCCCATGAGAATATGCAATTGAGGTATTTTGTCAAGCACGACAAGTGCTGGCCAAAAATGAAACGGCCAGAGAACAGCTGCTATTCTAAGGTGTATTGCCATCGGAGCTAAGTCTCCTTGGAGTGAGAACACGAGTGGAGGCAAGCATCTCTTGACACTCGCAGGAATCGCAGCAGACAAGCAGGGAGGAAAAAAACAGGCGAGCTGACCTCCCGTTTGGAGAAGCCATGCCGGTTGAACGGAATGACATGCATGAAATTGGTGACGAACCAGGCCTGCGAATTGCGACATCAAGGAGGATGATGGTAAGAACGGATCAGACTCCATGACTCCATTGGTCATGAAATCGTGTGCTTCCACTGTTCAAATACAAAGCGTCGATGGGTGGCTCGTTTGCCCCCTGTGATCTTTAACATGATCCGTTGCATTCATAAATTAATCCAAAACGTATTGATGTTCCATTCTGGAGAACTTGAGACAACCACGGCCATGCCCATTTCCTTGAAAATAGGACCACTTGGCTGCTTGAACAGTTCAAGCTAGTTAGTAGTTATAGTGCCGCAAGAGTGCGTGAGTTCGTGAGTGCATGCTCCAGGAGCTGCTTGGACGCACGGGCATAAAGTATCTCATAAACTTCAGCGCAAACATTTCTATGTATAAAGCTCTATAGAGAAGAATGTGTCTAAACTTAGAACATAGGATAAAGTTTAGAACTTTGGGGTTCTTTGGATATATTGCGTAGTCCTCATGAAGTTTCAAACAGTTTTGGAGTACTGTGCGCGTTTTTTGTCGTCCCAATCAGTGACCAAGCTCGGGAGCACATTGCTCATGCACCGATTGTAGGAAGCACATGCATGCACGAATTCCCTTCAAAACTGGAAGGAGCTTTTAAATTTCAAAGGATTTGGACTACCACTCACGACGACTTAAGAACGAAGATCACTGTTCACATGATCTGTGAAGCGAGAGACGGTCTGTGCTTACCTTGAACGGATCGCGGAAAAAGTAATCTCTTGCACCGAGGGCGTACACATTTTTCACACCTCCTGCCCAGGCAGCGATAAATAGTGCGCCGCAATCCAGGTGACTCTGCGAACAGCCGAGCGGCGAATCAGCAGAGAAGAAGAACGTCTTCCTCCTCTGCGTGCGTTTGGCACGACCTTGACAGTGCAAAAAGAAAGAGATCAATGAAACGGTTTGGCCTTGCGGACCTGCGTGGCACGTGCGCTTACCGAATGGTTGGAGGCGAGGAGAAATGTTCCTCGCGCTAACGGAAGGTGCCCAGTTCCATACGTTTCCTGCTGACCAGAAAACAAGAAAGTGGTGGCAGTGCAAAGTTGATGTAAACTGAAAAAAGGCTCAACTTATAATGACACCCAGAGTCGATAAACTCTTCAACAATGCGGATAACTGGTAGAACGGCTGCTGAATTGCAATTGACGGTTGCAAGGTGGATGCAGAGAAGTAACTAGAAGCTCGTCCTGGACAACAGCAAGGCGATCCAATGCTATGAGACATGTCACCAAACCTTGCAGCTACTTGGGTGGAAACGTGCCTAGACAGACTGCCCGAAAGCTCTGAGTTGGCAACGGTGCAAACATGTTGATCGCCATAACATTGAGTTTACGTTTTGAAGACAGTCGAACTGCAGACCCAAACAAATGAATACTACCACAAAGATCTCCGCACACCGTTGACATTTCTTCTACCTTTTGGCCCGAAACGGCGGGGTGAACCCCTTCCACTTACCTCTCACAAAATGAAGCGGCAGAGCATCTGACCTGAGCGAACCATGTGTTGTACAGCCAGCGCCCAGCACACCAAAAGGTGGTGAGCATGAAGCTTCTCTCCACAATTCGTATCCCGTCAAGCTCCAGCACATCTTTCACGACTTGTTCTTCGCTTTTCCTCATGCGCATACGCAGTCTCCTCTTCCATCGCACTGCGTCTCTGAGACTGAGGGAGCGGCTGCCGCTCGCTCCTTCGGAGCGGAGCTGCCTCGGCTCCGCCACGCGCTCCTCCTCGCAGGCCTCTTGCGCTGACGTGTGCTCCCCTCCCACCTCTCCGCATCTCTGATTAACATTGCCAGCAACAGCTTGGGAGCTGCCTGACAACTCAAAGCAGCTCTCAGACACTGGAGGTGAACCGTCTACATTGTTCTGCAATGCTACAGCCGGGTGGTTATACGCCGCCCCATTCCTCAGTTCTGCTGCAGCACCTTCTTCAGAAGCTGGCCGGTCCTCCGCACAGCCCCTGGTGCTGCCATCCGCTTCGTCTCCAAGTGAAAGGCAGCGCCAAGTCCTCACCTTGATCCCATCTACTGTCGAGTGTGGACGGCCATGAGATAGCATCCCGAACTCATTTCTGTCTCTTTCCTTTAATAGAAAACTAACGAGGCATTTACGCTGCTTGCCGCTATCAGAAGTGCAGGTCTCTTCCCTTAAGTATGCGGTCGGAAAAGGAGGGGGTGAACAGCAGGTCCAGTTTCCACCACTGCAAAATGCAGAAATAGCAGGGTCCAGAGTGGGTCCGGCCCTCCGAAAGTCAGGCCGGCCATTCTCGGGGAAAAAGGATGTGTGCGGATGGTCCTGCCACGGAGAGCAGGGCGTCATGAAATGGCGGGCAGCCATGGCGGGCCCTTCCAGACGCGCGAGCAGGTCAGGTTCGGCGCGGCGCGGGCCGGCGCGGGGCGCGCGCAGCCATGGCTGGTCTGGGCGAGGGAGGACTACGGTAGCGGGAGGGAGGGCGGTGTGCGGGAGCGGGCGCTGTCAGTCGGGCGGGGAGGGCGGGAGGGAGGGCCGTCAGCGGCGCGCGGAAGGCCGGGGAAGGAAGCGTCGCGGAAGCAGCCCCCCCCCGCGCTGAGCTCAGAGAGGGGCGGGGCGGGGCAGCGGCTCGCTCGCTCGCTCGCTCACGGGCAGTCGGTCGGTTGGTCACGGCTGGGCTCCTTCCATCCATGGCTGCATGGCTCCATGGCTGCATGGCTCCATGGCTGCATGGCTCCATGGCTGCATGGCTCCATGGCTGCATGGCTCCATGGCTGCATGGCTCCATGGCTGCATGGCTCCATGGCTCCATGGCTGCATGGCTGCATGGCTCCATGGCTGCATGGCTCCATGACTCCATGGCTGCATGGCTGCATGGCTGCATGGCTCCATGGCTGCATGGCTCCATGACTCCATGGCTGCATGGCTTCATGGCATCGTCGCTCGTTCGTGCCTCCCTCCGCCGCGAGCCGACTCCGGCCGTTCTTTTCTCTCTGGCGAGAAGCGAGGGCAAGGGCATGAACGGGAGTTGGGCACTGGGCGATCAGCCGCCGCTGTGAGTTGAAACATAACGCTGTGGACGTACGGCCTGCGGAGTTGTGTCGCTACCGCAACATTACTTTCGGGTAAAAGTTGATTGGCACTTCTCTTGGAGTTGGAGTCCCAAGCCTTTTGAGAAAGAAAAAGATGGTTGAACTCACGATGGCAAGGCCATCAAATGTATCAATCTTTTGAGAAAGCACGTTTCCATTATACACATTTTACATTTTCAGGGGCGTTGTTCCCCTGCATTGCCCGAAAGCAGCTGCTGCAGGTGCACCCTTTGCCAGAATGCATCCCCCAGATTTGAAAAGATAGGATGAATGTGGCCTCGGCTCTCTGCAACCGAGCTTGTGGCATCGCTCTACAACATCCAAACAAATGAATGGCCTTCTGTGGCCGCAATTGAGCATCAACGGCGAACAAAGGAAAGGAGCACCGTACCGAAGCAAGCTAGTTTACATGAAAAAATCCATGTTTCTCTAACAGACATTTTTACGTGACTAAACAAACGAGCAGCAGATTGCATGGGAGAGCAGCATTGTTTGCAATCACACGTAGAACGAAGGCAGGGCCCACGCCTTGACGGTCCGCCTGGACCTCCGATTCAGCCGGACGGTCAACTTTCACTCTCAAGTGGACGTGGTCGCGGCGCAAGTACAATACACAAACGAGGAGTCTTCAAGGTTTCCAAGGAGACGCACAAAGCAGACCATACAGGAGGCTATCGCCAAATAAGCGGTGTTCACAGTCAGTGAAAGAATTGATTGGCAATAGGTGGCATATAGAGAAAAAAAAGATTTCTAGAATATGTAACACTAGCTGCTAAAAATAAGAGAGAGTCCGCCCGAATTATGTGTAACGTCCTTTGAGGAGTTCCACGGCCGCTTCAAGGCCTTCTTTCAGTCTAGCTTCACGGTCGGCAGGAGGGCAGGCCGCCCCTTGCCCCTTCCAGCGACTTCCCTGCCACTCCGCACGCTTAAATCTCAGCGCCGCTTCAGGGGAGGAGGCCGGCCCCAGGTCCGCTCTTCTTCTACGGCTCGGCCTTACAGAGTCGCAGAAAAGTCATTTCCCATATGCTGTCTCTACAAAATACATACACAGCCCTCTACGCGCACTGCTAGCAGATAGCCCCTTCCCCGCTGCCAGCCCATGCATGCATGCTGCCATCAAGAGGTGCGAGAAAATATGAATGCGGAAGCTAGAGATGCGCCAGGCAGCGACATGAATCTCAGGAAGAGACCTCGGCTCTACTATACACGTAACTCCGTTCGGAGCAAGAAACACAGGACCTGCAAACCTCCCCCCGCAGACCGGGTGCGGAGGATGATGCAGAGCAAGGGACCGCAAAACTCAGTTCCGGAAGCGAGCAGGAGGTGCGCGCCTATAGTTGGTGCAGCTCCTTCAACGACCGCCTCGTCAACGTTCCCGACTTCCTCTCCGTGCTCTTGGGCGACCTGGGCGCGAAGCTCTCCAGCGTGAAGATGTTCGGGCTGAGACTCTCCGCCGCCCGCCCCATGGTCCGCAGGACGGAGCCGCCGTCCCCCTCCAGCGCGAGTCTGCGCAGCCGCAGGCCGCCCGAGGTCGCGCTGTCACCCGCCTCCTTCCGCGCGGAGCCGTCGGAGGAGCCCTCCTCGCCCGGTTCCGCGCGCCCGAGAGAGGCGGCGCGGCTCCACGTGGCGAGTCTGCGGGCGTCGGGGGAGGCGCACGAGGCGCACCTTCCCCGCGCTGCGCACTCGTGCTCGCCCTTCTGGCAACTTAGGGCGCGGACCGGGGCCGGCGGCAGGGGCAGCGACGGCGAGGAATAGTCGTAGCTGCGCTCCTGCACGAGCAGGACGCCAGTGAAGCCCTCGAAAATGGACGGACCAGCGTCCGCCTCTTTCCGCAGCGAGGGAGGCGTGTGCAGCGGGCTGAAGCGCGCCGAGTGGTTGACAGCCATGGCAGCAGGCGGGCACCTCCTTTTCCTCCTCGTCCTCCTCTGCCTCTCTGCCTTTCTGACTCTCTCTCTCTGCCTGCCTCGCTCTCTCTCTCTCTCCGCCTGGCTGCCTGTCCGTCTGTCCGTTGCGGCCTCCCCTCGCCCCGCCTCGCCGGCCCTCAACTGCCCCTCGTCACGCGCTGTCACGTCCCGCGCCGCCCCGCGGTTGCCCGCAGGATAACGCCGGGCCGTACGGCCGACGCCATCCGTACGCCACGTGGCGGGCGAGCGCCTCCACGTCCAGCCGCCGCCGCCGCTGACGTGGAGGATGCCGCCGCGCGCCTGGCTGCCGCCCAACGCGCCGCACCATTGGTCCACGTGGCGGGGGCCGCCGGCCCACCCCGCCGGCCGGCCGCGAGGCGGCCCGGCCGGGCCCGGCCCGGCCCGGCACGTGGGCATGGGGGCACCGGGGGGGGGGGGGGGGGGG
>CM074805.1:84210-102686 GCA_037447605.1 Zygnema circumcarinatum
GGGGGGGGGGGGGGGGGGGCGCACCGGGAGGGGGGGGGCCAGAAAACAGCCGTGCCCCTCAGCCGTGCCCCTACGGCAGCGTGCGTACGTGACGGAAGTCCCTCCCTCCCGTGTGGCAGCGCGCTGGGCGGGCGGGCGGGCGGGTCCTCCGTACCATGCGCACTGGCCGCACTTGGGTCCGTACCGCTCGGACTGGGGGCACGGGCCTCGGACGGGAACGGGTGCGATTGTAACTGTTCGAGGTGGTCACGTCACGGGGCACGAGCAGGGGCATGCCCCCCTTCCCGAAAGGGCGGGGGGGCACATGCCCCGGGGAGGGGGGGGACCCTAGAGGCCGCGCCTGCCAGCTGGCCCCCCTGCCAACGCCAGGGCGCGCCGCCTCCGTACGGAAGCCAGGCAGGCGGGCCGATCGTATCTTACGTTCGTACGGCGGGCGGCACTGAGCGCGGCGCCGTCCGTCCGTCCGTCCGTCCGTTGGGGGCGGGCACGTGCTTGCGCGTTTGAATGGTCGCATGGAGGGATGGCCGCACGCGCGAAGTTAATACTTTCCGATTTAAAAGCATCCATTCTAAATCGGGTATTTTAAGCGAATAGAATTAGGGGATTATGCCCAGTACTGTAATAGTAAATTAATTTTAGGAAAATTCTATTCTCACACCTTTTTTGTCTACACACAGGCCTCTTTTCGCCGGGCATATTTTAAAATAGCACAAAAAAAGAACACACCTTTCACACCTTCTCACCTTTTTTTTTTCACCTTTTTTTTCCCACCTTTTTGAAATCGATACACACCTTTCTCCATCGGGCAGATTTTACCCTTTCTTGTTTTTTTCAAAGAAAAAAATATCGGCCTGCCCGAATCCACTCGGAGCAGAAGATCCGTCCGCCACGAGATCGTTCGCGGGTGGCCGTCCTTCACACGTGCAGAAACTATACACCGTCGATTCTAGAGCAGATCACACCACGGCAGATCACCTTTCGATCGGCAGCCGGGCTCGGTTCCAGCGAATGGCACACGCCCACGTGTCCCACCCGAGCAGAACGAGGACCGTACACAATTCGTACGGTCGCAGCTTCGAGGAAAGTCTAAATTCCTTACATTGCGAGCTTGAATCAATCACCATCTGCCGCGTGCTCTTTTTAGACGTGGCAAACTGTGATTGGTACAGGCACTCAACTTTAATTATTACGTTTTTTGACTTTCCTCGAAGCTGCGGGCGTACGCCTTTTGTACGGTCCTTGGAGCCGGCTTGGGTGGGACTCGTGGGACAGAGCCCGGCTGCTGATCGAACGGTGATCTGCCATGGTGCGATCTGCGTGAATATCGACGGCGGAAAATTATTGCACGTGTGAAGGACGGCCACCCGCGAACGATCTCGTGGCGGACGGATCTTCCGCTGCGAACGGATTCGGGCAGGCAGATATTTTTTTCTCTGAAAATAAATGATAAGGAGTAAAATCTGCCCGACAGAAAAAGGTCTCACGGCGCTCGGCCGCTCAGGACTGGTAGCGTGTATCGATTCCAAAAAGATGTGAAAAAAAAGGTGAAAAAAAAAAGGTGTGAAAGGTGTGTTCCTTTTTTGTCTATTTTAAAACCTGCCCAGCGAAAAGAGGTCTGTGCGTAGACAAAAAAGGTGTGAGAATAGAATTTTCCTAATTTTAAATATGTACGGTCGTACGAACAGCACAAGTGAAAAGATCACCACAGGCCACTCTCAATAGTGTGATGTCACCACGTTGCCATACTATGGATGACATGACGTCACTCACAGTACCGTAAAACCGAGCAGGCTTTTGAGAAAACGAGGAACGAGGTTCGCTTGATTTCGCAATCGGCAATGTTATTATTGAAATAATAGGGCCGGACTTTGACCACCCGAGGGCGAAACATTTTCGATTTAAGACAGCGAAAAGTTTGAAAAAGAAGTTCAAAGACTCAACATGTTCAGTCGCACGTGTGGATTCCAGTTCTTGCCACGTTGGTTTCGTGCGATTCGAGGGATCCGGTTAGCCTTCCAGCGCCAATTTCTTCGTACTGTACTGAACAACTCTCCACAGATCGGACCATTAGACAAACCAGTCGACTGGTTGGCAACCAGTGGTTGCGGACCGAAACAACCATTCGACTGGTTGCCAACCAGTGCCGCCGGATCGAAACAACCATTCGACTGGTTGCCAACCAGTGGTTGCGGACCGAAATAACCATTCGACTGGTTGCCAACCAGTGCCGCCGGATCGAAACTACCATTCGACTGGTTGCCAACCAGTGGTTGCGGACCGAAATAACCATTCGACTTGTTGCCAACCAGTGCCGCCGGATCGAAACAACCATTCGACTGGTTGCCAACCAGTGCCGCCGGATCGAAACAACCATTCGACTGGTTGCCAACCAGTGGTTGCGGACCGAAACAACCATTCGACTGGTTGCCAACCAGTGCCGCCAGATCGAAACAACCATTCGACTGGTTGCCAACCAGTGGTTGCGGACCGAAACAACCATTCGACTGGTTGCCAACCAGTGCCGCCGGATCGAAACAACCATTCGACTGGTTGCCAACCAGTGGTTGCGGACCGAAACAACCATTCGACTGCCACTGGTTGGCAACCAGTCGACTGGTTGCCAACCAGTAGACGTCCAACCATTGCCATCCAATGGTTGTCCAATGGTTGCCGATCCACTGGTCCGAACTGTGCAACTCTCCCTCGAGCCGATCAACAATTTATGTACGAACCTCCGGGTCCACGCGCTTTGCGATCCGCTAAAATCTGATTGTTGATTGGTGGACCCAAGGAAAACTGAAAGTGGACACGAACGAGATTTAATTGTTCAATGATCCTCCATAAAAGTTTAGGAATTCATTTCTCATTTCTGAAAATAAATCGTGTTCACAATATAAAGTTTTTCTGGAGAAACTGGATTTTGAAGTTTTTAGTTGAGAAGCCAAAATCTTTAATTTCGTTTTTTCTCAAGCTGTTCGATTTTACGGTAACTTCAAATTATAATTTTAAATCGAGCATAATTCTGAATTCTGAATTTGGTCTAAAAAATAATATTTTTACGGCCATCCCTATGTTCAAATGGGCGGGCGGGCGGGCGGGCGGCGAGGACCGACCGGCCGTAGCTGCCCGCGCGCAGGGGAGCGGTCCCTCCTCGGGCCGTCGGGCCGCGCACGTGGCGCGTTGCAGTTGGGGGAGGCCGCCAGATGGCCCCCCGCAGTTTCCGGAGTCGCAACGGCTCGGGCGGGCGGGCGGGCCGGCGGGCGCGCCTGCACCTGCACCTGGCGCAGGACCCCGGGCGGGCATGCATGCATGCATGCATGCGCGCCTTCTAACGGTCGAATTGTTATGTGCAGACTGCCGTGGAAAGGAGGATGTGGCATTGACCTCACGATGGCGATGAAGCCATCAAATGTACATGGAAAAAATCAGCATGGGGAACCACGCGGAATTGGTCGCAAAGGACCCAAGGACGAAAAGGAAAAAGTTATGATCGACAAGCTACGCCTAGGCTCAACACCGCTTCAAGCCCTCCCTCGAAGCAGCCGCGGAGGTCACCCCGTGGGGCCGTTGAACTAACCTCTCGAAACTCGGCTCTCTCTTCAAGCACAAGTAAACGAGTTCCGGATAGAAAGCGGGGCAGACCGAGCGAGCGGCCTGATCGGAAGTGCCGGCCATCAGCCATGAGCCGGCAGCGCCACTCTCCTGCAGACGCAGCACGGCATGCGCTGGCTGCGGCCCCGCCCGAGCCGAGCGAGCGAACGAGCGAGCGAGCCCGAGGATAATAATAAACAACGACACGGCGGCACTGCTGCGGCGCTCACTCGCTGCCGCATTCGCGCTGTCGATGGTCCGCCAGGTGCCAGTGCCACGCAGGGCCACGTGGCGCTGTCGCTGACGGCCTTCAGCACACCCATGCGGGCAGTCGAACGAAAGAAGGCGAAATCCTTCGATTGAAGAGGCTTCAAAATTCTCCGCCTCAGTTCGCAAGCCGAGGAACTCAACCGGCGACAACAGGTGAACATGGACACGGACCCTTACAGCTGCCATTCAAGAGGCTCACAAAGTGAATGCAGGTTTCCACGCGTTTCTGTGCTCATTTCCAAAACTAAATGTAATACACAGGGAGCTGCCAGATGTTGAGGCCCAAAGTGGAATGTAAATTATTTGGCGGCAGAAAACACCAAAATCTATCCTGCACATCAACATAGGTAGGCAATGGTTGCGCTTCCACCCGAAGGCCTTCGCATTTTCGCACAGGCTACAACGTCAGGACCGTTTACCGGCCCTCACATTCTGATTTAAGAATGCAATGAGACAAGGACGGCAGTGCCCTCCGTCAGCACCCGGCAGCCTTGAGGAAATTGTCGAAAGGCGAGACAGGCGGCAGGAGCAGTGTGTCCCACAAGTCCTTCTGCCCGCCTGCAGCACCTCCGGGGTCCGCTTTCTCCCTTTGCATAGAGCCGCCTTCCGCCTCCTGCGACCGTCAATGACAGGGTAAACGTTAGAACTTGATCACAAATACAGACTGCGTTCGTTTTCAGAGGATTCCCCAGTTGTAACCACTACCGCAGCGCTGCATACAGAAAGGACAAGCAGGCCGGCAAGAGAGTGTGAGCAGAAGAGCGTTGGCATCCCCCTTCAGGGTCTGACCTCTTCCGGTGCCATGTACGGGATTTCAAGTGTGCTGCTCTCGTCGTCCTCTTGCACCGGCAGTGACCTCGCCCACTCCGACGCATCCAGGGGCTCCCCGGACTCGCGCTGCGGCTGCTCGTCGGAGGACACGTGCTGCAGCAGCTCCTCAACGGAGGGAGCTGCTGCGGCGTCCTCCACGGCGGCAGAGTTCTTCGCTGCCTGCGGGCGGAAGAGCTCCTCCTCTCCAAGGCCGTTGACAGGGAGATCCTGCTCCGTGCACATCAGAGTTTCAGGATGCCCCGCAAACCTTCAATCCCCCTACTTGGAGATGCAGTGGATCTGTGGCAGAGCCACGAATCGGCCCGCAGAACCGTACTCCATTGCGCCCTCATGCATTGTTGTATATACGACGTATTAACCCAAGGTTTTGACAAGACATGAAAGAAGTTCCTGTCGACAAGAAAGGGGCTGCAGAAACTTACTTCAACCTCAAGCACACTCTCTCCCGAGAGAGTCCCTGCTGCATCTGAGGGAGGTTCAGGCACCACAAGATTCCTTGGGTGGACCATGTACAAGTCGTCCGGCTCAAACTTGAGCAGCAGGAGGCTGGGTGCATCCGGCACTTCCACCTGCCCCAGGAGGTCGAAACGTTGGGTCAGAGAAAACACGAAGGACTTTCAACAGTGGAGAGGGATCTGCTCTTGCATCACTATCGACAGCTCATGCCTTCACCATGCCCACGCGTCTTTCCTTACACGTGATCACATTAGCACCTATACCTCAAGTGAAGGAATATCTGCCAGGATAAGTTGTACAATTCCTGCCAGCGTCTCGTTTTTGGTTTGTTTCATGTTCGTCAGAGCTGCATCACCACCTCCACCATTCTCTGCCGTAGTTCCTTTTGAGATGGGACCTGATCGCTCTAGAAGGGTTCCGTCGTCTCTGAGCTCCAATAAGGAGTCTTTCTGGACAGCTCAGACAGACGAACAAGGTGGTTAATAGACATGAGAGGTGAAACCAAAATAGTCTGCTCTGAGATAACGACAGACAAAGTACACGCAACAGAAGTAGAACAATTCATCTCTCATTTATGACGTAAAAGCTTACCCCGGCTTCAGCTAGTGATGATTTCAAGCTGCCTTGTATGTGTGGCAACTTGAACGTTTGGGCAACTTGCAGCAGCATAGCAACCGACAAAGTGAAGAGGGGTTGTCTCATGGCAGGGGGTAAAGGATCTGTCAAAAAGGGCGACCAAATGAGCATGTCAAAAGCATGATTTCTCGCACAAACCCTGTTAGTGATACAAATTCACTCATGTGTCGTGCTTTGCAAGGAAACGGTACTGCTGAGCGGCTCAGCCATTTTGTGAACATAAATCGTAATATGCTCGCTACTTTGCCATTTCACTAAGTGAAGGCCAATTCGGAAAGATCAGAAAGTACATCTGACATCAGGAGCATCAGGTGGAGAAAGATGACATTGCAAGAACAACTCATACACACCTCAAAACGACAAAAATAACTTCAAAACAGCTGTAATTGTCGCAGGACAAGTCAGTGGGAAGAAAGGTTTGGATCACATAAACTAAGGCTACGGGATCAACCGCAGTTGAAGCTCGGACTCACCCTTCCCCTCCAAAGCAGCTGTCCGCAGAGACAACGCCAACTGCATCGCTCGAACGAAGACCGTGTTTTTGTGTGTCTGCACTAACCTCCCAGTTTGAATGAATACATGTGTGTGCCTGCAGTTGAGTTACAAATCAGACCTGCATGTTCATACACAAGCTTGTGGAACTCTGCCGAAGTTTGTCACTGCCAGTACGCACCTCTCTCACTTGTTGTGCGCGGCTATCGTTTGGGGCAGCGGCAAAAAAGAAAGTCTAACAAGGTAATGAGGTATAAGCTAAAAAAACTACCAGACAATGAGGGCGATGTCTACTGCAAAGCACTTTACCCTTTCCGTACGATGTGTATGAGTGGAGAGAATGCGTGCATACTTGATCCAAATGCAATTGTTCCCTTAGCAAGAACTCCTGAGTTATAGTGGTTAAGTCGCCAGTGTCCTTACCTGAAAACGCAAAAAATCTACCATATATTATGTGACTGGGACCGTTTGTTTCAAAATGCTCCAGCATATTCGAGGTTTAAAATCCAAAAAAAAAATTAAAAGGAATCGAACTAACACTTCTTGCAGAATTCCACGAAGTTTGAAGAGTAGAGTCTGAGGAAGAACCTTGGCTGTTGACGAGGTGACGATAAGGAAAAAGGTGGTGCTCATGGCGGCGTAGCATCCAGAAGTGTTGGAAGGCAGCGAGCTTTGCAGCCACAGGGACGACAGCAACAGCGAGGCCTGCGAGGCAGTCAGGCGGCCAACCTTCTCCTCCTGCAGCACGGCCACGGGCTGGTAAGAATCGCCCTCTTAAAACAAATCGCGCATACCGTATTCATAGAGACACCAACTGGTCTTCTTCTGGACACGAAGGTCATCAAGCGTTGCCTTCCTTGTCACGCCAACCCAACAGTCTTTTTTAAGACCATTCCGGAAACCCTCGTCCATGGCATGCTCGTCTTGTACAGAACAAAAGTGAGCCCCGTAGCTCTTGCGACTAGACGCAAAGTTCAGAGTAGCCATAAGGAAGGTTTAGTACACGATTAGAAGTGTTAATTAGGCTTATTAAAGCCTTCAAACATTATGATGATGACCCAACCTACTCACACCTAGATGACACTTGACAAACACCACCACCTTCTGACAGTTATATGGCCCAACAGCCTCAAGAAACACAAAAGTCCTAAGAACGTCAATCGAGGCCCGAGAATCATGCCAGCCCCTTCATCTCTTCAGGGAAAAAGAGAACGGCTGACCGGACTCACCGGTTCTCTTGCAGCTCCAGCAGTCTCGTGCAATTTGAGCCTACGGGAAAAGTTCCTTTCCATGCCCGCCTTCAAGCTGTGCAAGCGGCCCATCAAGTGAGAATGCGATGCGCTGTGTCTTGCACTCTCCTCTACGCTGCTGTCCTTCACTGATCTGCCACCGAATGGGAGCAACGTATCTTCCCGCCCTGCCTCTTTTTCTTCCTGCTTTGCGGGGGAGAGCAGGAGAAGACTCAGCAGCCGATGCGTGCTGATGCGGGTGGCCGGGTCAGGATGCGCCATGGCTTGCAGGAGTTGGAAGAGGAGGTTGTCAGGGAAGGCCTGCAGCCAGGACACAGTGGCAGACGACAGTGAACGTGTCAGAACTAAAAGCCATGATAGAGCACCTCCTTTCGCAACAATGTGCACACAAGTTCTTTTCCTGGAAATGACATTGTAGCTCTTGCTGTGAAGAAAATACAGCATTTTGACGACATCTTGCAATCTCAGAGTCAAAATACAAAAAGGTTTTTAATTCGACTCATTGCCCAAGTGAACACCTAAACAAAACTTTGCATACGACAAAGAAACAAATTCTTTGACGATCCTGCAATGGTAACAAGAAGGTTTTTAAAGCTCGAACACATTGTGCTGTAGCAAACACAACGACAAGCTGTTTTGGCTTTACAGACAGCACCTGTTGGTCCGGGACTGTCTCGGAAGCGACTACCACAGCATGCGCGACGACGAGGAGGGCGTCCATCGTGGCCTGTGCGCGCACCGCGTCTCCCGACAGCGACTCCAAAACGAACGCCATCATGTCCAGAAGTGGGCGGGCGGCACCCGCCTGCAACCACACACAAAGGGGTCTGTCAACACTTCTGCGCAAATCATGCCATAATGCTACAGGGCCAAAAGACGCGCTCAAGAGCATTCCGACTCGATGTTGCATTTATAAAACCACCTCCCCTCCCAACTCCAAACGGACATACCATCCTTCCCAAGCGAGGTATCCACACAAATTACTTGCACTGAAGATTGTTTGTTAATTGAGACCCTTTCACATTAACAGGAATATGAACCTTTCCGCACTACATCAACCCGTTTCACATGCACATTAATCTTCATGTGTTAAACAAATCAAATTTCTTACAGCACCCCGCATGCACATTTATGTGGTGTGTATGGCTGGAAACGAAAAGCATATACTCTGAGACCTGATCCATGCTCACCATCTTGGCGAGGTATACAAGGCACTCCTCTATTGTGTCTTGGAAGTTCTTTTGCTCCGCTAAGTTAGCTAGTCCTCCACTAAATTCGGATTCTCCTTTTGCCTTCTTCGTAGCTTCAAAGCTTCTGTGGTGCCAAAACACCCAGAAATAATAAATCAGCTGATGCAAAATACTGAAGGTATCTGTGAACCAGCAGTGTGGAAGACTCAAACACGATTTTCTCCACTGCAAGACCATGGTATGACGTAGCAAGCCCAGATGCCATTGACTGTACCTTCTGAGCAGTTGAGAAAGGTCCGTCATGGCTGCCACAACCGCTGTGCCCCCCCCAGAAGATTGCGTCTGCGGGTGCCGAGCGAGCACGCTTATCGTCTTCACGATGTTGACCTGCATCGTCAGTTGGCCCCTTACACTTGGGTGCTCTAAATGGCGGACAAGAGTTGCGTGACTGCCTGACAAGCCCAGCCACCCGTTGAGTCTTAGCTGACTAATGAAGGGAGCCTCTCATCCCTTGCATCATCCGCACAGAACAGATTTGCGCGCTCGCAACACCAAGTCAGACATTCAACTTCAAGTTGGTTTCCAAAATCACCATTCCCAAACTTTACCCCCAGCATGCACCTCACATGTTTTACTGGCAAACGACACGTGACAAACGCTTTCAGAAAGCAACAACAGGCGAGCAACAGCCTCACCTGCTGTGTCCATTTCCTCTTGCAGATCGAGAAGCACAGCGACCGCCAGAGCGCCTGGGAGGGGCTCCCAATGCTCCCCGTTGTCGAAATATTGCAAGAGAGGGACCAACACTCGCTGCGCCGTTGTCGCATCCCCGCTGGCCACTTTGGCCAACCCCCGGATGCACACATGGGCCCATAGTTCGGGATGCTCCAATTCGGTCCTAGATTGCCATACAGAGTGAACCACGATCAGCAATCAGTCACGCCAATCTCGCCAAAAATATCTCATTCGCTGCTACTGTTGAAATTTATCTTGCTACTCACGAGTATCTGACTCATCTACCCTGGTCTAATTCTATCTGTCCGAGGAACTTCCGCCGGACGCAAGAGCGCAAAGAAGTGAGTAAGACAAGGAAATTTAGACCAAGAACACTCGATGCAGACCGCCGTTGAACCGTTCACACAGCCAACTACCGTACCTACTTGGTGAGGTAGCCTAAATCCCGTGGGAGGAAAGCTGATTTGCCCGCCTTTCGCATTCGCTCAGCGCTCTCCCTTTGCTTGTGTACGGAGGACAAGGCTTCCTCCTTAAGGCCGTGAAGGCGATGAGACTGGTGGCCGTCCACAGGTAATACTACATAGTTGTCCAGCACTGTTGCCACCAACTGAGCACATGGAGAGGCAAAGTTGAAAATTTCTGTGACAAAGAATCTTGCTAGCAAACATAATCAGATAATTTCTGTGTATCCCGAATTGTTTGGCACTAACTTTGGAGTTGATACTACAAGACCGCAGGGCAAAACCCACTTCTGTTGCACTTCCCGCCAAGCAACCAGCTGGCAAGTACACGTTGATAATTGGAAAAATAAGGTCCAACAAATTATAGACACACTTACATCAGACGATGGGACATACAAGTGACAGAAAATGCATTGACACTAAAGAAACAACAATACCAGAAATCTGGCGAGTGCCCGAACTGAAATGAAGCCATAAACTAGTCAACCATCGTAGAATATTTGAACGAGCCCAAATTGTGAGTAACAAAAGAAGGGCACAGGGTTGTGCCCTCACACTGTCAAAGTCTGGAGGAATGTGCGAAAACTCCTGCGTGTACCATATCTGCTCCATACATGACAATGCGGGCAAAAATCAATGACACCTTTCATTTCGAGAGTTATCCGTTCTGTTTCACTCAGGCAGAATACACCCGAATATGCAAAACATGCTCGAACCATTACTCAAAAGCATCAGACCAAACATTACACCCTTAATACCCGACGGAGCTGAAAGGCCGTACGGAGAAAGCTGCAAAAATGCTGAAAGTGGGCGCATGGACGTGCAGGCGTACATCACACACGCGCACGCGCTGCACGTGCATGCATGCCCAATACAGGGAGGGAGAGAGAGAGAGAGAAGGGGGAGGGGAGAGGGAGGGAGTGCTGGAATCTCATACCACTGTCGCTAGGGCATGAAGGCCAGCAGCCTTAAGCTCACGTTGATTTTTCTCTTCAGCTGTTTCCCTTGTCACCGCGACCAGCGAGGGCAGCAGCTTATCTATCTCATACGTGTACGTCGTATCCACCTATTTCCTACGACAAGGACGACACGTCACACGTTCATTCTGCGGAACAACTTTCCTCTGAAGCCCAAAAGCTAGTTCATGCAAGAAAGTAAATTCATGTCACCCATTGATGCTAAGGTTCGCAGCTGCCGTCCTTGAATATAGGCAAAGGGCGCACCTGGTTCACAGTAAATTCCGCAAACATTTGGCATCCAAGGATATGCAGTTGCGGATTTCTGTCGTCCAAGAGGTCCTTTATTACGCTCAATGCACTCAGTGCAAACAGCGACCTGTCAAATCAGCAAAGTTACAATTCATCTTGTACGAAAAGACGAGAAACAACTACAGACAAGATGCAAAGATCAGGAAAGCGAGAACCGGCTACCATGAAAGAGTCTTCCCTCCTAACCTATCCCCTGATCATGGCTTGCAGTAAACTGTGGTTGGTTTCTGGAAATAATATCATGACTACATGCTTTACATTCTCCCGGCCAAAACAAACAGTTGTCAGCCGTCGACTATTCTACTTCAATCCACAGTCTTCACATCAACGCCTCGGCAAAACGCTTACATGTGGCTCTTGCATGCTGAGAGAAGCTTGCAGTATGCTCGAACACCAGCTTTGAGAGATCCCAGCTGATGCGTCTGCTTGTCCTTCACGGCACGCTGCTCCAGTTTGTTCACGATCTTTGGAATGCGAACTGGATTCTGTTCCGCGTAGTCGGCAAGCTTGCCGATCGCACGTTCGTTGATTGCTGCATCCTGGCCACAACATTTTCAATACCCCATTCAGGGAAAAGTTCCCGCACTTATATTCGAATGACCCTGGCCCCTGCATTGGTTTTTTCTTTCAACCAACATAGAAAAACAAACCCAATGTAGATAAAAGCGAAGATGCAAACTACGAAAACTAGACTTACATATATAATCGTACACACCTTATAAACAGCCGTCAACATTAGTTTTAATTTTCTCGCTTTCCAGTAGCACGTACGCTTCATACCTGGCTAATAACTCGATAACTTCTCTGACTGAATATATTTTCTGTCCAATGACACCATTAACGTGAAAAGGCTACTGTGGCTTATTGGGAAAACAGAAAATTAGTGCAGGCGGCCTATCTTTCCCTCGTTCAGCAGCGCCATTACATTCCGCAGCAAATACCTCTTGCTTTTGGCCTTCTTCACACTAAAAACGTGCAACATTGTTGCCAAACCTCATATTCTTGCAATGAGAACACATGTAGGATAAGGACACTGTAGCGCATGTTTGTCACGAAAATGGATCCGCTCTGCATTGCCTGATGCCATAGCATCTACTTTTATGCATCGACCAACTCTGGCCAGAAGCAGCCACGAACACATAAGAGGCTATTAAAAAGCCTGCCATAGGACCTAACGTTTCTAAGAATAAGGCCACACAGACGAAAAGATACGCCATACTTTTCCAACAATACTCGCTGCAGCTGCGTCATGCGTCACATTTTTTCCTGAACGGTCCAACTGAGTCATGAAAAGCAGCCTTATTGACGACCACGTACCGAACGCAAAGAGGAGATATAGCTATCGCCATTCGAACCATCGGAAATGTTAATGACGTAGAAAATGTATAAGATAAAGGTTACCTGCTTATTTGGGTAAATGTTGTTGAGAAGCTTATTGTATCGCTTCAACGGCTTTTTGGAGCGTGATCGAAGGCTCGGGCAGGGCAAACAGGCGAGGTTTGCGCACGCGGGCAGAACCCGGCGAGATATTACCCCCATGCTCGCCAACACTCCCTCCCGGTCTCGGTCCCGGGCCTTGCGAGAGGACGGACAAGAGAGGGCCCGCGACCGCTAGCGAGCGAGCGCGAGAGAGCGAGAGAGCGAGAGAGCGAGAGAGAGCGGGGCCGGGGCAGCAAGGCCGGAACGAACGAACAAGCAGAGCCGCGTACCGTACCGTACCGTACCGGGCGGGCGGGCGGGCGCTCTTGGCGCCGCGCGACCTGACCCGACCCGACCCGACCCGACTGCCATGGCATGCGATGATGGCATGATGGCATGGCATGATGCCCGCATGATGCCCGCATGATGCCCATGCCCATGCCATGTCATGCCATGCCCCGCACTCCGCAGCCCAGGCCAGCTATTAGCTCCGGGCCCTCCAACTTGCTCACTCTCCGCCGCAGCCGTCCTCCTCTTCGTCTCCGAGAGCCCTTGGATCGCTGAAGAGAGGAGCAGCTGCCTCGCTCCCTGCACGCTTCGGCTTGAGGCGGAACAGAGAGAGGAGCACGGAAGGGAGGAGACCTGCATTCGCGTGCAGCACCGAAAGGCTCGGGACTTGAAGAATCTGGCAGAAGCGCCTTCCGATACATAGGGGACTTCAGAGTTTTTATGGTATTCGCTTTTTGCCCATATTCTTTTTGAGGCCGAGTGGTCAATCGTGTGTTGGTGCCGAGAGCTAGCAGGGTCCCAGTAAGGCCATCACTTGGCTCTAGCTTTTCCGTTTTCATGTTTTGCGATACGTTGGAAAGAAGCTGTATTTTTAGAATGCGATTCACACAATCAAATTATTTACGGCAGCTTTTCAACGAAAGATGAGAAATAGACTTGGGAGAATGAAGCCCGCACTCTGTTGTGAGAAGTAAAGCTTTGGTCTATATTGATGGTTGTGATATATCCTTAGCTTGTGGTCATGCGTTTCAAGTTGCAGGCAGCTGGCCTTGATTTTCGGCTAAATTGGAGTACTGCTTTGAAAGTAGATATTGAAATTTCTGAAGCATCACTTTCGCCTCCCAGTAGTGTGAATGTCTTTCCCCTGCATCATTCACCAGCTTGGTGACAGCATGCGTGTCGATCATTTTGCGAATGGTTGAATGAAATAATTTAGATGATCAGATTTTGCGATAGACCACATCTTGTTTATTGAATTGGTAATTACGGTTTTTAATTCTCAAGGTCTCCGCCTTTGTTTTCGACGTTGTCATCACGGAACCACGTGGCAGACGTAGATGGCAAATGGCTAGTTGGTTTTTCCACTCCTTAGCACTTTGTTCTTTCGGCGCATACTTGACAATAATATTGACAATAATTCTGAAGAAGTCAAAAACACGCACAACAATGAGTAGTCGTCCTTTCAATAATACAAGCCATTTGCTCCTCCCTTGTTCAAAGGTTCTTGATTGTGTTGCAGCACTGCAAGGCTTCCAACACTTGATGCGTGACTTCACTGGAACTATCACCAGGAGGGGAGGAGAGGAGGGAGGGGATATCTAGTGTACATCAGACTCATATGCTAGGAGATTCTAGTGTTATTGTCCTTGCGAGTTCACCAGAATATGTACATTTTCAGCACACATGGCCAGCTAGTCCTCAAGTGACCTTGGTATTCCACTCATGACTTGTCCATCAATCCATCTCCTTGCACCTTGTCCATTCCTCTTCGTTCATGCTGCCTTGAACTTGTGAACTTGCAGCTGCGGTTGTCATACAATGCGTGGACGCAGGGGAGGGCCCCACGCCGCAGCGACAATTAGCAGTAGGACAGGCCATCGTTCCGAATCAAGCGACTGGAACGATGTTCCGCATGCAGGAAATGGCGTCGCAGACAATGACGAGGAGGACGAATCCGTGTGCCCTCTGTGTATCGAGCTATTGGATGAAACTGAACAACGCTTTCGCCCTTGTCCTTGTGGGTCAGTGCAAACTCCACTTTTTTCTCGTTTTCATGATAACCCTTGCCCAAAACTATAGACTGCCTCAAAGCAGATGTTGATCCAATTGCAAGTAACCATGCTATTGTCTGCAATTAACACACTCTTGATCATGAGAAATGTAGAATCTATTTTCACAATACTTTTCGCTATATAAGCACGCATGTGCGGCCAAACTGTGATTTTTCATTGTTCATAATCGCATGAATGCCTTTCAGTGAACCAAACCTTAGCGGTAAGCAGTGCTTCTGCAGCACCCCTGTTCTCACGCTTCTTTCTGATAACAGTTTGTAGCCTGGGCTCTTGATTTGGCAGGTATCAAGTCTGTTTGTTTTGTTATGAACGAATTAAGTTGGAACTTAATGGGCTTTGCCCCAGTTGTAGAACTCCATATGGAACTCCCCAAACACAGTCCCCACCTCCTGTGGGGCAGAAAAGTCGACCTGCTGCTCAACTTGACAAGCTTAGCGCAACGTATCCTCGGCCAAGTAATCAACCTCTACCTGCTACAGCTTCTTCTCCTTCTACAGCCATTTCGGTCTCGGCGGACTCAGCTGCAACCATGCTTCCTAATGCAGCAGCTGTGCTCTCTTCACCCTCATTTGCACATTCCTCCATTCCAAGCAACCCTTCCAATGCACTTGCCTCATCCACAATGCCTTCTCTGTGGAGTGCTGCTGGCTCGATGTCTGCCGCAACTCGCACAGGAAACTCAGTTTCCACTTCTTTGGGGAACGGACCGGCTTCAGCCACGGGCTTTCGACAGTCAGCCTGGCCAAAGGCTTCTGGCGGTACCATGGCCAGCAATTCCACCTCTGCTTTTCGAGCACCGTGGGCCCCGTCCGCTCCGTTCATTGCAAGCAGCCTGCCTGCATTGGTCTCATCCACCAGTGTTGCTGGAGCTCCGGGAAGGCCTGCTTGGGGTTCTTCAACGCCTGCATGGAATGCAGCAACTGCCACAACGACAGTGGGAGGGACTTCAGGACACACAGGCTTCAAAAGTCTGCTTGGATCAAGCCCTGGAATCAATAATTCTGAAGTCATAGGAAACAGGCCGGGGCCAGTCCTGCCTCCTGTATCTATTGCTCCAGACTCTTGCAACATAGATCCGTATGCAGGTAATGGTATCCTGCAAGAAAGCTTTGTTTCTGCGGGAACAGCATTCGGGGTGGCGCCAGAATTGCAGAAAGCAACAACAGGAACCTCAGGAAATGGCATTTCCGTTATGAAGTCACCTTGGGCAGAGAGCAAGGAGCCAGGATTCTCGTCCGGAGCGCAAGTTTTGACGGTCTCAGCTACTGGTTCACGTGCCTCGATGAGTCAAATCGGAAGTAGCGGATCGGGGAGCACAGCCGCTTTTGGCCAAAGCAGTCCTTGGGGAAGTGTGGAAACGGCCTTCCCGCCCTCTACTGGTCTGCGTGCCGTTGGCCACACAAGCCGGAGCTCCGGCTGCGCCACGTCGGCTTCACCTGCACTCGGGAGTTGTGTTCAGACTTCAGACAGTCTACTTCCTGCTTGCACTGGGCCTGGAGCTGTTGGAGCTCGTGCAGACAGGACAGATCAGGAGCCAAATGAGGCTTTTGAAATGGCGGGGGCCAGGAAGCCAGCTTTCTCACTGGCACAATTCAAACTGGGAGCCAATGGGCTTCACAGATTGCAGCAGCAATTGCAGCAGCTCAGTTTTGCAGAGGGTTGGTCGTCAGAAGAAATGGAAAAAGCAAGCGCAATGGTGGCAGCAGCTCGTACGGCTCAGGCACAGCGACAGGGAAAGGACGTGCGTGTCAAAGAAACAGTGAATACAGCAGCAAATCTAGGCCTGGGAGGGACTGCATGGAGCAAGGAGCCGAATTCCAGCCTTTTAAGTGGTGGTGCGGGTGTTTCAGCTGCAACAACGAGCCGGCAGCACCACAATTGGGCAGGCCTGTAAGTGCGATGCAACTGCGGATTTTTTGGACTGTCAGATTTTGCTTGTT
This sequence comes from Zygnema circumcarinatum, assembly GCA_037447605.1. Lineage (NCBI taxonomy): Eukaryota > Viridiplantae > Streptophyta > Zygnematophyceae > Zygnematales > Zygnemataceae > Zygnema > Zygnema circumcarinatum. The sequence continues at coordinate 100,831 of CM074805.1, forward strand.
TTTGTTTTGTACAATCCTATTATGATTGTGACTCTATTATTTATCTCTTGTGAATGGTTTGGTTGCACCTAAGACTGGCAAAGCATAGTGAGACGGGCGATTTCGCAGCTCTGTACCTTAACAGCACCCAACAGACAAGATTGTAACAGCACCTGAAGTTGGGCACGTCTCACAGGCCACATATAGCATCAATTTAGGTTTGTTGTTCGCAGTTGGCCCTTATGTTATATCCAGTAGTTTCCACTATTTAGGAATGCACTGTCATGAAACCGGCAGATGATGAACGTGCTACTTCAATTGCAGGCTTGAGCGGGAACAAGCAGACGGTGTTCGGTTGGTGGACTCTGGAGCAGAGATGTCTGGAGAGATGGTCTCTGAACGAGCGTGGCAAGCTCCCAGTGTAGGCACTTCTTCTGCAAGTCGTCCCCTTACCCCCGGGTCGTACCCCTCTACCCCAGGCAGCGCGACCTCCTCCCACGCTGCCACTCCCTTCCTCAGCCGGAGCTCGTCGTTTGGTGCTTCAGCAGCTGCTCTTCCGCCTGCTAGCCATACTGCCAATGGCCTACGGAGTACCCCTTCTGGTTTAACATCGTTTGTTCCACAGACCTCTGCGCAACCACAAAAGTCTGTGCATTTGGGAGGTACAAGCCAAGGCTCTGCTTGGAACGTATCAGGTGTGCGTCCGATGTCACCACAGCCATCACCGCCACTCACACCGGGCAGTACCTCTGGCAGTAGACCTGGCAGTCTGCCTGCTTCCCCTCGTCAGTCCTTGCTGCCTCCGTCAGCTCTGGCTGCTGCAATGTCTACAGCTAGAACCACCCCCTTATCTGCATCTGCAGGTGTCTTCATTCCGCACTCACAGACCTGGATCCTCCCTGGCTCGTCCTCTGCACCGTCCACTTCACTTCTCTCCAATAGCTTGTTTGTCCTCACATCCTCCGTCCCTATGCCTGCCAGTTCTTCCTTTTCCACATCAGTTTCTAGCAGATTTTCTTCTCGCTCAGAGTCAGGCAGAGATAGTAAACCACCTGTAAACTCCAGCGGAGACCTTCACCGTGGGCCAAATTTGGGTGGAGCCCTAGGACCCGGCTTCGACATCGGTTTGACCAGTAGCATTTGGGGGCCCCCTGGTATGTCTCTGGCAGAGTCCTCTTCCCATATGTTGTTGAGCAGTACGGGGGAAGAAAGCAGAGGCTTCATTACCACAACAGGTGGCTCGGCAACGAACAATTTCCAGTTGGCTGTAGGGTCCGATTCTGGAACAAAGCCTGGTGTGAAGACGAGCTCGGCGAGCCGGCTCTCGGGACCTGCGAGTTACAGGCCGCCTGACTTGGAGGCCAGCCTCCTCAGAAGTGGCTCTGGCGGGAGCAGACAATGGAACGGCGAGTTTCGAGCATCCGGACCGGGTCCCGTAGGTAACAGTGGGCCGAACATGCCCCGCAGAGCGCCTGCCCCGTACCGCCCCCCCCTCGGGCCACCCACTTTGTTCGGGCTTTCAGATTCTCTTTTTCCCCTAGAGCGGCCGGCGCATGATGTGGGTCAAATGCACCAGTCGGCACGGACCGGTGCCGCACCGGGACAGTGGAGGTCACACGGGAGCGGGCTCGGGCAGCTGTCAGCAGGGGCCATGCTCCTGAGGTCGGATGCAGGTCCGTTATCAAGGAAGGAAAGCGATTTGTGGCAGAACGGCCTGCCGACGAGTGGTGGTGCTGACCAGATGCACTCTGCTGCTCTACTTTGTCGAATTTGCCGGGCCTATAGGACCGCTTGGCAGGAAGACCTAGACGAGCACACGGAGCTTTGTCAGCACGCAGCCAGCATTGTTGATTAACCGTTCGCCCCGCTTCACACCC
>CM074805.1:102696-120049 GCA_037447605.1 Zygnema circumcarinatum
CCCCCCCCCCCCCCCCCCCCTTCCCATCCAACTCCCACGCAACCCATCTTCTGCCCTCTGTCTGTGGTCTGTGGTCTGTCTTTGGTCTGTGGTGGAGCGCCGGATGTGCCTTGGTTGTCTCTGAAATGTGACTCGGCTGCCTTCTGCTCTCGGCTTTTGGAGGCGTGTCCCTGCCGGACCCGTGTCCTCGAGCCGCATTATTTCTGAACGTCGCTCGGCGGATGAGAACTGGGAGTTGAGGGCCCTCCTCTTAAAGCTTGCAAACTACGGAGTCGTCTTTTCCTGTTAAGCGGAGGAAGGCCTGGCTGGGACCATAAGTGCGCCTCGCAAGGAGACTGTCGGCAATGTACATGGCGAGCAGAGAGACACGAGCGCAAGGGCGACAGGACACTGCGCCACATTTGTCTTTTGCACGGCACAGCGAGTCTACAATCGAAATTCCACAATGTCGAGGCAGCGACGATAAAGTGGATTCTTGACTTGGAGTGTCTTGCGTGATAGTCGGTCATTGGTCGGTCATTGGTTGCTCTACCCGTACTTCAGCAGCCAGAGTCGTTAAAACCAAAAGCATCCTCACCAGAGCAGTTAAAACCAAAAGCATCCTCACCGAGCAAAAAGCAAAAATGAACATTGGATAGCTCATCCATCGCCCGCAAAAAAATGTCGGATGACTCGCCGTTTGCTTCGGGACGGCCCAGTACCATCTTGGGACATTGAGCCTTTGGATCCGGAAAACCCGGGATGCCCTGACTTGACAAACAAAACCTGACAATTTGGAGTTTTAAATTCAGTGTAACATCTACGTTGGCATCATGGTGCCTAGTTCGCTACATTTTTGGAGTTTTAAATTTAGTGTAACATCTACGTGTATGGCACCGCATGATGCACTTTGCAGGTTCGGTTGTGGCAACAAAATAAAGTTAACATTGCAAAGTATGGCGAGATAAGAGGCGGAGCCCTTCGTATTTGCAGTAAAAAGAGACAAGAGTCGCAAGGGACATTGGTTCTGAATATTGTTATTGTCCATGTACATTTGGCCATCGTGAGATCAATGCACCGTCATTTAGCAAGGATTAAGGGAGTTCCAAGAACGCATTCGTTCATATACGGCTCACGGGGGATGTAAACGTGTTTGATGGCCCTACGAAGCCTTGTTAATGTAGAAAGACCTGTTTAGTTGGTGAGCTCCTCGGACGGATGGTGGCGATATACACGCGTTTCAATAAAAGGCTTGTATTGACAAAGCTTAACAAACGGCGTGTCAACAAACAAACAAAGTTTCGACATTCTCCCCACAGCACTGTGCTGTCGCTGATCAAAATGAATTCCAATGTCGGGGGTCGACCTGCTTCAAACGAAGTCGTCTGCTTCGCCTTCCAGCGTTGCAAACTGCCTCTGCAATTCGTTGCAGAAAAGCTTTCTTGCCTGCGTGCCGGTACATAGGACCCACCAACTTGTTGTTGAACGCAGCAGTTGAAGGACTTGCTTCTTGAACTTATTGCAAATCATTCGGTAAAGCAATCAACAAACATTGAAGCTAAGGACAATGTGTGCTTAATTTGATAAAGCATAATTAGTAATAACAGATTACATGCCACAAGCACGTAGAAATTTCAACATAACACCAAGAGGATCACAGCAACACACCTGTTTCTCGGTTAATCCTATCTTTTGTAGGTCTTCGATCTGCATTCCCGGTAGCCAGCCCAGCCTTAACTCAATACAGGTCTAATTGGCTCTCATACGACTTGGTGAATGTAACCAGGATTCTTTGCGTAAAGTGAGTCCGCCCCTGAAGGGAGGGAAGGACGAGGAGGGTGGGGGGGGAGGAGAGAGGGAGAGGGGTGGGAAGAGGAGGGGAAGGGGAGGGGAGGGGAGGGAAGAAGGGAGGTAGGAAGGTAGGGAAATCAAGCATCGGTGAGAATTCACGACTTACCCCATTAAATGGTGTTGAATATTCCTCCCTCAACGCCAAAATGGACGTGGCTCGTACTTCCCCAATTCCCTGGTTGTATGTCAGCCATAACCACGAAAGAGGTGGAAAGAGAGAGATAAGCAAAACTGTCACAAGTATGGTTGAGAAAAAATGACAAAGAAAAAATTGCCTCTTATGTTAAAGAAGAGCTATGGGTAGGGAGTAGTCATACCTTCAACTTCTTTAACTCTTCTCTGCTCATCACAAGTTCAAACAAGAAGAAAGTCACAGCGTAAGTACTTGATATTACTTTGCAATGCAAGCATTCCTCAAAACAAGAGACTTTCTCAGATAACGTGCAAGTAAAAAAAGAGAATTCTTACCCGTTTCCCGTATTCAGCAGGTCTAAATATGCAGTCTCCAAAGGGCGCTGCACCCACAAAAATGCTAACGTATGAGCAACCTCACCAACCACACCAGTGCAAGCTAAAAGAGTCGTCTCATCTTTGATGATCCTTTGCCCGCTGACTGAGCTCGATTTAATTGAATAGAAGCCAATCTAATCCAATTCCCGTATGCAACCAAGCGAGAGGAGCTCATATGACGAAGTGGCTTCTCCGCCGGATAGTGTTAAAAGGTTGTAGCCTATCATAAGCACAAAACGCGAAGTGATTAGAAGTCTGTACATACCAGTGCTTCCTCCGCTACTTTAGCCAGAGGCGTTCCGCTTGCCACACATATCGAATAGTTGCGCACCCGCTCTCCAGGAGTGGACACAGGCGTGTTGCACTGCACCTGAAACTTTACGAGCATCAACATGTGAGTGCGACTCATAGGCTTTAGACACACGTGGATCATGAAGTCAATGGAAAGCATTGGATGACATATTTCCTCAGAGGTAAAGGGCGATCTCGAACAAATGTCTGGAAAACTTTTTTTGCGAGGGACAAAAGAGCTTACCTTAGACCAATCTTTGTCTCCCTGGGGCTCTGTTTGATCGAAAGGTGATTTGAATGTGACAACACTACGAGTCTTGATGTCGTTTTTTACGGTGGGAGTGCTGGAATTTAGGACTGCGCGAAGGTCGTGCTCGAGTGTGTCAAGCTGCGCACTGAGAGAAAGTTGGGAGGAGTTGGCAGGGGTGCGTGCCTCTGCAAAAGCTTCTTCTCTCTCAATCCGTGTCCGACCTGCCATGCATGGCGATGCAAAAATGAGTTCAAACTTCCAACAATGTCAACAATGTTATTAGATTTGCATTAGTCACTGGCAAATTTTCTCTCTAATCAATTAAGTCCTATCCAATCCTGGTCGAGGATTCTGCAAAGAGTCGTGTCTTTTTGAATAATAGTTTGTAGACATCGTTGATACATCGCCTTGTTTGCATGCCATTCAGTGCCATGTGCAGTTGACAAAAAGTGATGCAATGCTTTGCCATACCTTCATTACTAGTCGCTGTGGCATCGTACGGGTGAAAGATTTCTAGTGACAGTTCCGAGACTGTGACTGCTGAAGCCCAGGACGACTCTGCTGAATCAAAGAGTGTTCGAACTCCAGCGCCGACTCTTGGTGCGGCAGTGTCCTTTGTTGTAGCTGTAGCAGGGAACAACAACCCTCGCGACATTTCTTGGGTGTTGATCGGACTGCAAGGGGGCTCCTTCTTCCACAAGTACGCCACTTCAGAGTTGCCCCGGTAAGCTTCACTGGAACTATTGGTGATGTCACCCAACGAGCGCTGCCAGGCCAATCTGTCCACAGAGCTTGCAATTCCCTTTCTGTCGAAGACTATGTGGGGTTTGGCTTCTTTTTCAGGTTTGACATCTTCCAAGTTTTTCGAGGGTAACCGGTAGGGTTTGACAACTTTTCCAGGCTTGACATCATCCAAGTTTCTCGAGGGGAGCCGATCGAAAAGCTGCGCAGTCAATTGCAGACGATCATTGTCAAAATTACTTTAGTCATTTTACCCATAACAACTGACAAATAAACACAAACAACTGAATGTTCTATTGCATGTCTCAACTGATGGAATCATGCAGGAAACGTAAAACGAAGAGTCTACCAATGAGTGTACACATATCCCGAACTCAGAAATGTATTGTGGCACACCTTTGTTCTGGATGACATGTCTCGTGAACTTCTGCCCAAAGCACTGCTGCCGCACACGCTGTGAGGGAAACAAAAAGCAACTTGAAGATTATGATGCATGAGCAGACCTGACCTACTCTGCTGTTCCGTTTTAGCATTCTAATTCAACGCTAGCACAATCATCACCGAGGTTCTGTTCTACCTTTCTAACAAAGGATGGAACTCTTAGAACTGGATCACGCTATAATAGACATTCCTATTTTTACTCCAAACCTCCCCAGTCGAAGGTCATGTATCCATTGGCTACTCATCACAGAAGGGGATGCTATCTTTGTCTTGAAGGGCCAACAGGTGCCGAATTTTACCTTTTTTTGGAAGTGGACTTTGCCCGGGCAGGCTGCTCGTTGACCGCATTGAGAACAGCGGGCGTGAGCACACTTCTCCTTGAAACAGAACTTGACATTGTGACGCTTCTCCTTTTTGATTCTTTCCATTGCTGGAGCTTCGCTGCCATGTCCACTGCAAGCAAATCGTCGGCATCTTTGTCATTCGGAGCAAATCTGTTCACTACTTGACGTGACTTGGATGCCAGCTCGAGGGTGTAGAGAGCCTCCTGATACACTCCCGGATTCTGCTCCACCCAAACAGCAACGAAATGTTAGTCACACGTTAGCCCTCCCCTCCCCCTCCCCCTCCCCCTCCCCCTCCCCCTCCCCCTCCCCCTCCCCCTCCCCCTCCCCCTCCCCCTCCCCCTCCCCCTCCCCCTCCCCCTCCCCCTCCCCCTCCCCCTCCCCCTCTCCCTCGCCCTCGCCCTCGCCCTCGCCCTCTCCCTCCCCCTCCCCCTCCCCCTCCCCCTCCCCCTCCCCCTCAGGCTGAGGCAGCGCAAGACCAGGCAGGCGATCATGACGGAGCAGCTGTTGCCCCCGAGCGAGTCCTGCAGCAGCCGCGTGAGCTTGCTGTCGCGGTACGGCACGTGCGAGGGCGCGCCGTTGAGCGCGTGGATGACCTTGGAGAGGGCGAACAGCGACTTGTTGATGCAGCTGCTCTCCGTCATGCGCACCCCGCCGTTGCCCGTCTTCCGGTTGTCTTCGTTGCCTGTCACAACAAACCAAAAATGCACCACTTTCAGCATAAGCCAGACTGACCACAACTCACAACTCAAAACTGCATTCTTTCAAAACTCTGACTAACTCGCAGATCAATATAAGTCAGTGCTTCCCGCCGAGGCTGAACGAGTCTCTGCAGCGGCAAACCCAATGCACCGCACGCATTCCAGTCTTCTCTACGAATTTGAGAAATGGAGAAAAAGGGCACCGCAGAATTGGCATGGCAAGTACCTGCTAAATCGACAAGGTGAAGCTTTCCATAATATCGTTTTTGAGGATTCTGAGGATCGGCACGCGAAAATTCGATCAAAAGGACTCCGTGACTCCTGCTCGATCTGTCGTTAAGGCCAGTGGCTCCGGTGTGGCGTCTCTCACAGCCTTTGGCAAACACGCCTTTGAAATCTTCCATACTCCGCACATCCACCTGCATGCAGATGAACGCTGTCAGCAACACGCTCAGCACATGTACGCTTAGAAGCCAACTCTACTTTCTCTGCTTCTCTTTCCCTTCTGACCTTTCCAGGCGTACAGGTATGGTAAGGCAGTTGGATCTCTCAGCATTACATCGCTGAATTCGATGGATACTAGTCTTAAATTTCACGTCCAAGTCGCAGCAGTCACTTCACCCTTTCTAGCAATGCGGCGAGACCCATGGCAGACTGCCCGCAACACTGATCGATGAGTTTGTGCTTGCGAACAAGCTCGCTAGTTGCTGCATTTACATAGATAGCAGCTATAACTCAACTTTAACTGCTTGCAATGCAAAATCCTGCCTGGCTGGGAGATGTGACTTCCAGGTCGAGCAACCACAAAGCAGGTTCGAGCAAGTGGTGGTTGCAAGTGGTTGCAAGTCACCTGAGCGAGGTTCGGAAGGACGACTTTCCCATTCCCGTCCTCGAGGACGGCGAGCTGCTTGGGCACGAGGAGGTCGTAGCAGCGGTCCATGTACACCTCCAGATACGACACCGCCATTTGGGCGCTGGCGAGGTCCGGCATCTTCTCGAGCATCCGCTTCACTGTCAGAGGCATCACGCCCTCCTCCAAACCGAAGCCCTGCAGGCCAAACAAGGCCTCACTTTTACAAGCTTGGTTAGAATTCAGCGTGCTTGAAGCGAGAGGTTGAGGCCGGGAACACCAGAAACAAGGTCTTGAGATGGAGGCTGTAGAGAAATTGTAAATTTTGTGGCACGCAGAGCTGTTATATGGAATGTTTGTCTATTTGAAAATCTGGTAATGCAAAATAAAACAACCGAACTTAGCCAACGCATCCGCTTTTTGCCTCTGTTTTGGCAATGCCAAACCAAAAGGCAATCGTCAAATCAGATGAAGCAAAGAAGCATATGGTGATCCCCATCCTCGTCAGTTCACCTGCATAGTGTGCGTTTTCCCACTCCCTGCAAAACAAAAAAAAACACTATTAGTATGTTTAGCAGAGGCAAGGGGATACTGAGTGCAATGAAATTGAAGCAGTTTGGCGAGCGAGCAAGTTAGGTACCCGTGGCTCCGTATGCAAAAATAGTCGCGTTGTAGCCGGCGTAAACCGCCTGGAGCAGGGGTTCCACTTCCTTTGAAAAAATGGCATCTGTTGAGTCGGATGACTCGTAGCATCCGTCCAGCTCGAACGTCATGGCACTGCTTCTGCGAAATGCAGACAGAACGACAAAATTAAGCAAGAATCTGAGCAAGATAAATAAAAAATGCACGAAGGATATAAAATGATGGGTAGTTTCCCTCTTTTTCCTAGCAAGGTCTAAGCTTTCGACTGGGGGGTGACGGACCTGTTCTCGCTATCTGTAACCGTGAGCTTGGCCACTCTGTGAGAGGCAGTCTTCTCGACTTGCAGGCAGGAAGGAGGCGCTGTCGCCTGCTCCTGCTGCTCTGACGCAAGGAAAGGTCTCACCCGCCCAACCACTCGCACCTTCTTATCTCCTCTGGTGGGCACTCTCGAAGGAGGCCCGAGCTCTTTCATACTCAGACTGCAGCGCAGGCCGCGTCCTTTCGATCCTTTCAGGGAGGGGGTCATAGGGGAGGGCGCACTCTCCGCAGCCTCCATTAGCAACAGCAGTATGAGAGAGAGGCAGGAGAGGGAGAAGGCGGTTAGAAGGCGCAGCAGACCCAAAGAAGAAAAGACAAAAACAAGCGAGGGAGGGAGAGAGAGCGAGAGCGAGAGCGAGAGCAAGAGCGAGGGAGAGAGAGAGCGAGAGAGAGGGGGGAGAGTGAGAGAGGGAGAGAGAGAGCGAGAGAGAGGGAGAGAGGGACAGCGAGTGGGAGAGAGCGAGCGCAGAGGAGCAGGAGGCGAGGGCCGGGCCGCTGCGAGTTTTGAAACGGTCTCCGCCCGCGAGGCGCGGGCCAGCGCCAACGGTCGGCCGGTCTAAGGCCGCGCTCCGTGCGGCCGCTCCGTTACGCCGTTCGTCGCGCCTCCAGCGGAACGGAGCACACATGGAAACGACTCGGCCCGTGTCCCCCCTCCTGGAAGGCCGCTGCGGAGCGCCCGTTCGTCCGGCAGCGGAAGCATGGCCATGGCGAAGGCAGGGGCGGGGCCTGGGGCGTGCTTGCCATGGGCGCGGCCAGAGAGCAGCTCCGTGCGCGTCCTGCTGCGTTCTAGCTGCCATGGAGGCTGCTAACACGCGGCGCTTGCGAGAAATGGAGAGGATCCTGCTCGTTGCCTTGCTTTTTTTCTGCCTTATTGGAGCAGGTGAGGATGGTTAGGGAGGGTGCTGCAGGATATTGCCGGTATTATTGTTCTGGTGCTTGGTTGTAGCCTTTTACTATGGATTGCGGGTTGGAACGGTTCATTTCAGGAGAGAGCTGACAAAAAAGTAAAGAGTGGTTTTGCTGTTCTGTTTCGTTAATCTTGACTTGCAGCCGCAGCCAAACAAGCTGCACAGACATTTTCTTAAATGGGATTTTCTTAAAGGAACATTTTGCACATGGATTGAAAGAGGGCATATGTGGATTTGGTCTGTGGTGAATGGACAGATGGTGCAATTGGGCAACGCCGGCACCAAGGACGGCAGAAAGCCGGAGATGGAACGACAGTGGGAATGCAAGGACAGCAGGAACGACCTGGCGTTGCTGAGCAGGCTCGTTCCGCTCAGGAGACAGTCTTGGCGAAAGAGGACGATGGGGGAGCTTTGCAGGATGATTTGATTGGAAAAACTGCGAGTTATGAGCAGGGGAGAAATGGGGATGAATTCTCAGAAGGGGCATTTGAAGAGAAAGACAGCACTGGTTTTTTGAGAGGAGAGCATATACCCGAGGGAGAAGCTGTCAGTGGAGGCTCAGCAATAGAGTACCCGGAGCAGTCAACTGGATCTGTTGGGAAAAAAAGTCAAGGGCTGCAAGGAGGCAAGGACGAAAGGAGTGACAGTAAGGCTACGGACGCCAGCAAACAGCCTCTGAAGTCGGAAGTCAGCTCGGATGACCTCCTGGTTAAGCTTATGGAAATGCTGGTGCGCTCTCTGTTGTCCTTTTTGTATTCTATTTCCACGCAGCTTGTGTGAAAGTTACTACCGGTTTTTCTGCAACATCTTTATATATTCGACAGTCTGACAGCTATTTCAGTTCCAGCCTTGAAACTTGGATCAGTAGTGTCGAGGGAATAAAGTGAAGCGGCGGATTACCTGTCTTCATGCTTGCAAATGTAGTGCATTCCCAGCTAGCGAAGTTGTTCTTTTCCAGTTCTTGAGGTCCTACCACTACTTTGTACGAATTGATGACAGACTTCCTAGCATGCCGACCTAGGAAGGGGTTACTCTCCTAAAAATATCAGGAAAACACTGATTGCATAGGAAGTTTTCTGCTGCAGTTTGCTCGCAAGGCAGTTCGGAACACGGAGAGAGCAGTGAAGGGCTTGTCTGAATTAGCAGCCCAGCTGGGTCCTCCCCATCCGTTCTCTAAGGTTATGAGGCCTGCATCTTTTCCATCAGACGAGGAAGAGCTGCTTCCACCTGTCAAGTATGTGTATGGTCGCACGGCAGAGACACTGGAGTATTATGGGGAGGGAGCTGGTGCTCCAAGTCCAGAAGTCGAGTATTCCGGAGCCTACAGTGCTGTACAAACAGAGGCCTCGGCTAACGTCCAAGCAGCAGTGTCTGAGTCCGAGTCTGTTGACCCAGTCCCTGAAAGCATGGGAGTAGACGAGGCGCTGGACGGCAGTGGGAAAGGTCCAATGCGCAGACAGATGGCTGGGGTATCTCCTGCAGGGAATCTTGTTGATGATGAGCTGTCTGTTCTGGGGGAAGAGGTCGAAGGAATCATTAATGCAGGCAGTGACCTACATGCTAATAATGCTTTAGAAGAACTGGTCGTACCTTCCCAAGTTTCAATTTCTTCGGAGGCAGAGGAAGGTGCTATAAATCAAGATACAGAGGAAGCTTCTCCTGTTCTCGCAGGCGAGTCACAGACGGTGAGGACTTCTGAGGTATTGGAGAGTCAAGATGTAACTGTCCTTGATGAGTATGAGGAAAGAAGCCAAGATCATTCAAAGGAGGAAGAAGAAACAACGTCTGTCTCCGCTCCTCAGGAGCATGATGGTTGGACATATGCAGAAAATGGTTGGACTTATACTGGTGATCCAAAGGACGCTGTTGTGAAAACGGAGACGAGGGCTGCTGCAAGTGATGCAACGTTCCTCCTCAGCGTGTTGTCGGCGGCAGGCCTTTTGCCGAATGTACATCCTCCAAATGATACACGAGTAATAACTTCCTCCCGCTCATAAATTGTTTTTTGAGATTGGACGGTGTCCTTGCATTCTTTTGCTGAACCATGTTCGTGTAAAATTTGGGGATATGATCATGCGTAAGAGTCCACGGCCTTAGAAGGCTCAAGGTGAGATCCTTATCGTGGGGTTCAGGGGCATGACTCTGGAAGCTCAAAGGTTGCGCAGAGCATGGATCCATGACTTTACCCACTCGTATAGATATCCACAACCATACCCATACCATAACCATGAACTTGCAAGAAGATTTAGGGTTTCGATCTTTGCGGATGCAAAGGTCATTCTTCGTTGGATTTAGAGTCTCGCTCATGCAGTCAGGGTGAATGGTTGACATAACTCTTGGGCTTATGGTTGGCCTTTATATCTTGGGCATGTCCAGGCCATTGAAGAGCTCTTCCGGGCTGCAGATTCAGGCTCATTGCAGGCCATCCTTGCTCTCGCTACGCGCTACTCTCTGGTGAGTTCCTTTGTTCTTGGCCCCCTTGTTCGGCAAGCAGTTTGGCATTCCTGCCGCCGACCATGGCAAACAGTGTCAGTGACATGTTTTAGGCTCATATCCACTCTTGAGGCTCGTTTTATTCAGGCATAGAAGATCATTGACACTGCCAATTGAAGGTGCTTCTGCGATTGAAGTGTGTGGTTTTATGCCTCTTTAATTGAAGTAAGAGTGGTTCAAGGTAAGGACAGGAGGCGATAGGGCAAGGCTGCGGAAATTGTTTCCTGAAAAAGGCACCTGCAAGTTAAAAGGACTGACGTCCTCTGGGTGATGCCAGGGCTACGGAGTGAAGAAGAGCTGCCGAGCTGCAAACTGGTATTACCGTGCAGTGGCCGACCATATACTGGCCTCGGCTGAACAGAGTGGTGATTTTCAGCTGCCCAAGCCATCTATTCGGTTGCGTGAGCGTCTCCGAGATGCAGCCTACATGGCCAGCGTTCTTGCTGAGGATGCGGCAGAGCAAGTAGGCCACTCGCAATGCTTCTTTGGCACCAAGTGCTCCTATTAAGAAACATTCACGAGTCTAATTGTGAATATCGCATGACCGTAATGGCGATTAGGGACATTGGGGAGATTTGGCGTTTTTCCCAGGCTGATCTCACAGCAGCGCAGCAACAAAGTCTGACATAGGCTCTTCCCCACCTTCGCGTTTTCAACATGAACTAGAACAGACTGTGGGCTGTTAACAATGGCAAGATCATAATCTAGTCTGGCTCTGATTGCAGACTTGTAGCTATTAGGTAAACCACTCTACCTTCCCCAAGTAGGAGTGAATTTGAGCTTTCTCACATGTTCTGAAGGCTTGTTAAGGGCGCAGGTGGAGCTGGACGAAGACCAGGCCATGCATGGTGTGCCTGTTTACCAGCGACACGTGGGCTACCGTCGTCTGCTGGGGAGAGGTCTCGAACGAGACCCTGTGGGCGCTCTTCGCCATTTTCAGGATGCTGCAGCAGCAGGGGATGAGGTGGCAGCTTTCAATCTCGGATACATGCACATGAAGGGGCTTTCAACGCCCGTCAACTACACAATCGCCGAGCGTCTGTTCAAGCAGGCAGCTGCGAGAAACCTTTCTGCTGCTTTGAATGGACTTGGGGTCCTGCACTTTAACGGCTGGGGTACAGCTGTCAATTTCACTCACGCCCGGCTGTACTTTCTCGAGGCCGCAGAAAGGAATGACGCTGACTCCCTCTACAATCTTGGGATAATCTACTACTATGGTTATGATGTGCCCAGGAACATCAGCACCGCTGTTTACTTCTTTGAAAAGGCAGCTGATGCGGGTCACTGGCGTTCCCCTCATACGCTTGCAATCATACATTCGGAGATCAGTGGTCCCACTTATAACTGCTCCAAGGCAATCAGCCTTTTGCAGGTCTTTATTGCGGAAAGGGGCCTTTGGCCAGCTGAGGCGGATGAAGCTACACGGGCATATGATGATGGGGATTACTGGTCGGCCCTTTTCCGTTACTCTGTGATAGCGGAGGAGGGGAGTGTTGTGGGGATGGAAAATGCAGCTTACATGCTGAGACGAGGCGAAGGCTATACAGGTAGGACGCACACATAAGCATGGCATATTTTGCAGGGGCTGGGAATGTCAATTTGCCAGATCGTAATATAAAGGATACCTTTCCCGTAGCGCACGTTGTCGCTGCCATGTCCTTTCTGGTGCAGCCTTGTAAGTACGTTGTGACACGTGTAGGAAAACTACGAAAACTCGCTTCCGATAAATTTTGTCTCCTATGCCTGTATGCAGCGGCTTTGTCGAGCAGTATAGGTTGTGAAGCTTGAGTGTTGGTATGGAATCTGGATTCCTTATTATTCTTAATGCCTTTCTCGAGGCGGTGACTGCAGGTAGTGATCGCTACGACTTGGCCCTCAACCTTTTGCTAAGGGCTGTTCAGATGGGGAGTTCTCACTCGCTTATTGATGCTGGCGACCTCCACTATTTTGGGCGAGTTTCTAATGCGTCTGGAAAAGCAGCAGTCAGTTTTTATGAAAGAGCGGGGGTTGCCGGTGAGCCTGAGGGACTGTTTAGTCTCGCATTGCTGCATCAACACGGGATCCACCTCCCGCAAAACTTGACCTTGGCCCGAGAGCTTCTCCATGCATCCCTGAAACTCGGTTATGACGAAGAAGTTTTTCCGGTCTTGCTCGCCCTTTGGTGCCTAGAGGTCCACTCGCTGCTTCTCAAGCTTCAAGGCTGGACTTTCGGTGTGGTCCTGGGATTGAAGGCGCTTTGGACTGCCCTTGGCGTTTCCAAGTTTGCCAGCAAGCAAGGGTGGCTGCTGTCCATCCTGAGCGGCTGGGATTCCCTGCTGCTGCTGCTGCTTACCATTGCTCTCTCCATAGTGTACCAGATCCGACTGTTTAAAAACAGGGCTGCTGCAACGGCTCAACAGAACGAAACGACTGGCCAAATTGTGTCTCCAATCAGCCCCGATGCGGACCCCGTCGAATATTCTGGAGAAGAAAGAGCGGGAGAAGATGAAACTGAGGGAGAGCAAGATGTTCTTCCTGAGGAAGGGGGGGTTCCAGAGTCGCTAACTATGCCTGCACAAACGGGTATCAATCAAGTCGAGCGGAGGAGAGGGTTTCATGTGGCATCATAACTACAAACGCTGGTTGCAGAAATTAGGTCTCTTAGCTCAAGGTGTATATATGGCTTGTTTGCTTACGGGTAGTCTACTGAGTCTGCAGAGCTGCTTCTACCTCACCGGTTAGATCTGTCATCTCGCGCAGGTCCTGACGGCTGATCGAGGATTGAAATCATGCGGGAAGGCGGATTCGTTTGCTAGCTCAATTCCAATGCTGCTTTGCAACAGCTTGCAGTTCATTTTCGGGAGCATGCTGCCTCTTTTTGTGCCTCTCTTTCCGGTCCTTTCTATTCATTTCTGACTTGTCAAACTGCATGTGAGGTTGAACAGAACTTTGCAGGCTTTTAGCAAGTTGTGCAGGATGCCATACTTATCTTGCTGCAGAATCTTGCTGCTGTGACGGACGAGGGGCAACCCCCATCATCATCATCATCATGTCATCGAAGAACAAACGCTGACATGAGGATCGAGTGGCATATCCGTTGACTTTATTCTGTGGACAAGTCTTCCTACACAACACTAACACACCTTCCGAACAAGAGTGGTGGTGGCGACGGTCCTTTGAGGGCGTGACGCTGCCTGACCTCAGGACTGAGTTACCGTCCAAGTTGCAGTTCATACAGCTGTCCCACCGCGGACCATTTTCAGTCGACCTTGGGCCCAGAGGTGGACTCGTTGCCAATGAAGCCTGTAGCTATTGCAGTTGTCACAACAGGCTTTGCGCCGTGCCCACTTTTTGCGGGCAGTCGGAGTACATTCCTCGGGCTATGGAGCACACCCATCCAGAATCAGCTGAATTGCATTACATTCCAGGCCAGGCCACTCCTCTTATAATGTGAAGCCTGCAGCGGTTGCGCTACGCTCACTATGTACACTGCCCGCCTATCGTACAGTCCGCTGACTCATTTCAGGCCACAAGCCTTCATTAGGAGCTGCCTCCAAAAGCCTCAGTCTTGAAGGGCAGAGGCTTGCCGGTGGGCCGTCGCGGCAGCTTCATTTGAGAATCCACACAACAAAATGCAGTGCCTTCTCGTGGTGTCGACCTTGCGGTTCATGCGTTGACAGAGTCAAGCTGACGGTCAACAGCAATCGCAGTAACCTTCGGTTACCAGGTGTGAATGCCGGGGGTCACTTCAGGTTCGTGCCATGCAGATCCCTTCGGTGCATATCGCGAAGCATGAGCGAAGCCCCACAACTGCAAGACATGGGCAGAGAAGGGGAGAGCCGTGAGCAAACGAGGAAAAAAACGAAGCGGGAACGCAGCTTGTGTGCGCTTCATATCTGAAATTGTTGACCAGCAGGAGTTGGGCAACCTGCAGGCCGGTTTAACAAGTTAGCTCAAGCAAGCAACTCCACAAAACCAAAGCTGCAGCTCTCTCCTCACTCTCACTCATCTACATTCCGACACAACTGGCCAACATGTCATGTTCAGTTTCGCTCACTGAAGCACAGGGGACTGCCACTCCTGACCTCCTCCGGAACTGCTTCCCTTGACCAATCCAGAGAGGCCCCTCACCTCAACCCTCTTCACCGTGAACTCCTCACTCTTTGCCAAACAGGGGCAGCCGAATGTTTCACAGCTGCCACTACTTCCATGGAGCCTGCACACCAACAAGGAATGCCACCGTTCAAGGACAGAGCAAGCGATGTCAAGATAGCAATAGTCCCTTGCTGAACCATGCGATCAACCCTATGCAGTACGGTCTGAAAAATCCAGCCATTGTCTATAGACTTTGGTTCCTGCAGCTCAAACTCGACGCATCTGCGGTCTATCATCCATCATTACGCATCTGACTAATGGTCTGCACAGAAGGAAGCATCACTCTGGAAGCTGATACAAAAACGTGCATCACTCTGGAAGCTGATGGCTTACAATTCCCCATCAACTCGAAGGGCGAAATGGCCACCTCCTCCGAACGCAAGTGCGTCATTCATGCACAGCACAAAGTACCGGTTCGCACCTGGCAGTGCCCTCCACAAAACAAGCTAAATGCTGAACCCTTTTTTGAGGGCACACCTCATATTCCGCCATCCACTGCTGGACAGTGCAAAACATACTGTAATGCTCCATGCATCATCCATATATCCTTTGATGTATATACTAAGATATGGCAAATTAGTGCACTGATACGGACATATACCAGCAAACATGCAAGGAAGCGGAAGCAAGGCCTCCGTAGAGCAGCAAACGGAGGTTCAGACGGAATCTGGACAGGTACTACAAACCTTGCGAGTTGCCCACAAGGTCTTCCTATTCTTCAGAAGTCAGGAGAAACGGGAGAACACACTATCTTCTCTTCTTGGCTCCTAGCACTGCACTGCATGCACTTTGCAGATTGTCTATGCGGATAGGGCAGTACCTGAAGCTCGAAAAAGCTGAAAGCTTCCAGATACGTCGGTGAACACGAAAGACTCACTTGTGCCCTGCACTCAGTAAGGATACCAGAAGGAGTACACTGATCAGCAGCAATCGGTCGCACTATATCTCTGTCTAAGGCTTGATATGTACTGACCGCGCATGGTCCCTAAAAGCTAAGAATCTTACAGGCCTAAAAAGTCATCTGTGTTAAATTTTTCTTTGGCGCTTCACTAACATAAAAAGCCATCTCCATTGGCAAAGAAACCCCTAGTCACAGGCTACATCAGGCAGAAGTTCTTGAATCTCACTAGACGGTTTACAACGGAAACCATGAAATAAAGCCTGCTATATGGATTGGAAATAAATCCATGGCAGGCTCTACACTACAGTGCCCAAGCTCACATAGGGTGCACAAACAGCCGGCTCACCTGATACTTCTTTTTTGTAGAAGGCTGTAATGGTCCTGGCGATAGTCCCCCGAACACGGCTCCTTCCTTGTCTGACACCACCTGCCAGCCTCCGCCAAGGACTTCACTACGTCAGGCCACATAGTATGCATGAACACATAGCAACACTCACACGAGCCCAACCTGTCAGGTTCAGATTACAGCCAAATGTCAGCCCCAATCACAAGCATAGGCTGACAGGTAGTATGCAAACATATCAACGAGCATGACATGTTAAAAAACTCGACCTAGACCATTAATCATTTTAGCCAATCCAGTAAAGCTAACGAATGCCATCAATGGCACTTTCCTCAACACTACACTCAGAGACCCATGTAGCATGCTGTGTGAGTGGTAACACAGAGCTAAGTAATCAGGTACAATGCGGACAGCTGAGCTCACCAGGAGGCAGGGTCCTTGTGCCAGCCCACTCCTTCTGTACAAGGTGAGAAGGGAAATGCCATGTTTCATTGTGCTGCAACACGTGACAGTGTAGAAAACATTGATTTAATTTGCTGCGTCTCCGCAAACGCCCGAAAAATCCCTGGGTTTCCACGATTATGGAACTTAGAATTAGGAACTCTCTATGCTAAAAGCCAATAAAATTTCTGTGCATTGCAATTCACTGCTTTCATTCGTTTCATTTTGCAGAGTACCACATGACCTACCAATAGTTAAGAGGAATGAAACACTTCGTGTAGCTTTCCCACAAACGAGGAAAATGCAACTTTGCAAAACAGTGATTAAAGAAGCACTCACCTGTACAGCAACACCCACTCTCGGCCCCTCACCAGCGCCGGAAGAGCGTTATATATAACGTGTCGCATAGAGTCGCTAAGCAAAACTGATTCCTCGGACAAATCGGGAAGGCGGAATGGACTTTTTGGTGACTGTGGCGTTTTTGGCATTTCCAGCTCCCCCCCATCTTTGCCGCCATGTTGCGCGAAAGTATTCCATTCTCCCTCTAGCGACTCCTCGACCCCAGTCCCAAGATCTTTCCCTTCCTCTGCAAACAAACTCCCTGCTAAAGTACGCTTCACTAACCTACCCTCCTTCCCTTCCTCTCCTTCTTCTACCCAATCTCCCCGAGTGGCGGAGCTCGCTCCGACCCCGTCCTTCTTTCCCGCATCCCTTCCAAAAAGCCTTAAGCCTGTTCGAGTTCTCGACCGCGCGGAGCTTCCATCCCCGGCACCACCTGGTCGGCTTCTAGCGGACGCCTCCTCCTCGGTATCAGAGGCTTCATCTGACGAAGAGGTGTTCTCGCCATGACGAGTTCCGTGAGAGGAATAGCTCAAGAGAGAGAGCAGGAAGGCGGTGAGGGAGGAGGTATCAGGCCCTTCAAATTCCTCCTCCTCGTCTACATCTGTAGAATTACCACTTTTTGTCCTTTGCAGTGCAGCACTCTTATTCATTTCTTGCATTTCCTGCAAAAAACGAAATCAAGAGGAGTCCCTTCAAGTCCCTTCAAGGTTGAACGAAAAGAGATTTTCCTTTCAAGCACAGTTCGGAACCGACAGAACTACGCACGGCTACTAGCGGTGTTTGGTTTCATATGATGCAACAACGAACCGAGTATAACCTCGCGTTCTCAATACAAAAAAAAAACGGGGGGCGGGGGGGGGGGGGGGGGGGGGG
>CM074805.1:120771-132037 GCA_037447605.1 Zygnema circumcarinatum
CCCTCCCCCTCTCCCTCTCCTTCCCCCTCCTCCCCCTTCGCGGGAGCGCCAGCCATCGCTCTGGGCGGAAGGCGAGGCCCCCTTGGGGCTACTGTACGGAATGACTGTACGGCCATGTCACGAGCTGCGCCAATGCCGGATTTGTGGCCGTTCTATGCAGAGAAAAAAGTGACTGTGACTGTGACTGCGACGGCCGTTTCGTGTGACAGCGAACCGTTTGCTGTGTGCAGCAGTCCGTGCGATTTCTGCACAGATCGCGGGTGGGGCCCATCGCGATTCCAACCATTGGCAATGTAAACCAGTGGTTGGCAGCCACGCCAACGCTTGCCAGGGAGGAAAATGAAATGAATTGTCATTACAAATGCGCATGGACAAGTGCAAATGTGAGCCAAGACTCGAGGGCGCTCACAAACACGGCCCTGCACTGGCGGCTTTCCGCCTGCAATAAAGAATAGGAATAGGAGCCTGCACAGCATGAAGAATGTTCGTGGGAGAAAGTTGGTAACTGCGCAAACTTGTGAACCACGAAGCATTTGCAAGCATGCCGTGCTACACAGACCAGTATCGGGTTCCAAGTTCAACCATGGCAGTCTGTCCTTCGCCGGAATGAGGAACGCTCTAAAAAACGGGGAGCCAAACCGGGGGAAGCCGCACTTGACGCACTAGTCAGTGCCACATTCATTATTTTTTCTTAAAAAGGCCAGGTTCGCAGGATTTTGTCGCCCCCAAGGCTCGCCGGGACACATGGTTTTGCAAGTGATCTTACTTCCGGCGCACGTATTTCATGATGGTCCTTCTGCCGACTTTCACCAGCGGCGGAATTGTTTTTTGTGAGCTAAAAGGAGGTGATTGCTTGCACTGATGCAAAGACAGCAGAGACTGTGATAGGTGTTTTGTCACACCCCCCGCAAACTGGACTGTGTCGACTGGCCTGCCCTAGCCCCCCCACCAAAGCAAGACCGACAGTGACAGGCTTGAATCCCCAAAGTGCTGCTTGGGAAATCATCATCGTTTATGCAAAGCAAGTAGAGTCTGTACAACGCGACGATGTCAACTTATAAGAAACCAGCTTGAGTGTCATGGCGCGGATTACATTTATTCGCTCCACTCATGCAAAAAGGGATGGGTCTACGGCTAAGGAGCTCCTCTAAGGAGCTGCAAGTAATAGGCGCATGCTGCGGAGTAGGAGAGTGACTCTTCGATGACCATCAGCGCCTTAAAAGGCCAAGACATCGTTTCCTGCCATCGGCCACCTCCGCAGTCTTCAGCCTCATGGGCACGCACGCCCTTCTTTTAAATTAAGAATGCACTGGACCCGTCGTCGATGCCAGGACGTGTTATGTATCGGAAAATAAAAATCCAGCAGCCTTGTCAGGTTGAGAATTAATGAATGCCTTTTGGTTACTTTCAACTAAACCTGCGAACTTCAGCTGAACGGTGGATCTCCTTGACGCAGCAGTTCCATGTACATAAGCTCGTTCCAGATGTCAGGTACGCCAGGCAAGCACCAATGGCTGCGAAATCCCAACAAATGGTCAGAAGGTTGCGATTTCAGTTCTTAAAAAAAGCATAAATCTGTCTCATAAGCCATAGCTGCTGAATTCATTAACAATGTAACACTCTCCTGATGACTTTGCAGGGCACCTCATCCAGAATCTGGATGAGGCACCCAGAATGGCAATGCATGAGATGACGGCGCAGAGAGCATCTTCCCCCACCTGCAGTCGAACCACGAGCGGCCTACGCCGCGCGCGGTGTGCCCGTCCCTCCGCGCGGCGGAGAGCGCGTGGATGTCGAGGAAGGTCATTGGCCGGCGCATGCCCGCAATGGCCTCCTTGGTAGACTCGGTGAAGTGAAGGCTCGCCACCCTGCTAACATTCGGCTCGGGAACGAGATCCGGGCACTTCCCTCCCGTCTTCCAGTCACCACCCCTGTAAACCCAAAAAACTGTTCTGCACGGTTGCAGAGCGTACGGGCTTCTACACGAAAGGAACTCATACCCCAAATCGTTGTTTTTCTAGTACGGCCTGCTATCAACTAACAAAAATGGTTGGCAAGCTGCTTGACAGTCTACATTTAAGGATATGTCGGAAATTCAAGAAGGGGGACCTCACATGAAGTGAGTCGGTGAATAGCCGCGGAAGAACACCTGCTTGCTGGTGCGGTCGAGAGAGTCTGCCCACTTGGCAAGCGAATGCATGGTCCTTTCAAATGCCTTGACCTCGTCGATGTCCGGCCGCAATGTTCCATTCACCGCGAAGAAAATTCCTCTGCTCCATACAACCACCGGCGCTCAGCGCTCTTTCTCGCATTCTCACTTTTCGTCTCTCCTTTCCTCCCACCCTCTCTCGCAATGTCTCTCTTTGAACAGGATGCACTCTATATGGAAACAATGAACATTCGGTTTTGGAAGGAGAAACCCACTCCTTGAACGTTTTGTCCGGGTTCAGCCAATGCCCCAAACTGAGCACCACAACGTCCGCATCCTTCACTCTGCGAGTCCATGCCTCGTCCAGCGCGTCGACCTGCAGCAGCGCCGACACCTGCCCCCGCAGAGCAGCAGGGCAGCGAAGTGGCCCATACGCCGGCCCTCAGAAAGGACCTCAGACCGCAATCAGCTGCACTCTGACTTCAGCAGAAATCAAGGATACAGATGCTTGTCCTTGGAAAGGAAACAGGGGGAAATATTCGCAGACAGGACCATGCTTCTGGTGTATTTAATTTTGCATTTTGATGGATGCAAGTCGTCAAACACCTGGAAGAAGAAGGCGTCCATGGCAAAGACGATAAAAACCAATTTGCTCCTTCGCAGCCACATTAAAATGACGTAGACAGCTTGTTTCTCACATTTTCAGGTGCGTCCTTCGGAGCAGGAATTGGCGCAATGAGGAAGTTCGATCGGGCGTATTCAATGGTAATTTTAAACTCCACAAATGCAAATCCAGCACTCAGAGTATCGTGGCCAATAATCCCATGAAACCCTGGCTTCTGCACATCCCCACATGTGAAGCAAAGGGGGAATTGAAAACTAAGTAGGGTTGATCTCCAGTCACGCTTTCTGAGGCTGCAGACTTCATGGATGCACAATTCTGACAGCAGACGAGCAATTGGAGGTCATACTTTGAGTGCACGATTGGGCGTATTCCACGACATGTACTGTCTCATGGAAAATGTCTGCTAGGTCTGGGATAACTTTCAAACGAAGTTCTGGCAATGGAAAACACAAGACCACTAGAGCCGGAACTTGTACGAATGCAGGCCTTCACGATTCAACGTGATGGAGGCACTCTTAACTCGAATAGAAAAATCCCACTTTATTTGACTGGTGAATCGGCCATTGAAGTATTTTTCTCATTTGAATACACGAATCAATGCCCAGCAAACGTGCGGCTTATGCCGTACAAGAAGTTCGCGCCCGAAACTGACCTTGGAAACCAGAGTAGTGTTCACTCCCGCCCAGACCATACAGAGCAGAGAAGTAAACTGGTTTCGTGCCATAGAGTCCCCAACAAACAGAAAGTGCCGGCCTCGCATACGCCTTCGAAAGTCCGCTGCATTAAATCTGCCCAAGGTTGTCCATGTCAGCTGAGGAAATATAGAAACACAGACAAGCATGGAACATCAAGGTAAACAAGTAGCATCAGATAAGTTCACAGGAATGATAACGAATCGAATCCGCATTCAATGTCATATTAATGAATGGAGAATTCGTCCTTGAACCGAGCAGAAGCCACAAACTCATCGTGCATGAGGAGTCTTGGGAGCACTATTAAAGTGCTCCCTACAAAGGAGCACGCACCTCAACATTCAAATTACACTATTGCAGAGGACAAAAAGACAGACAAAAAAGTCTACTTAGACTCCATTTGCGCAGATCATGACATTAGTACTAAGCCATAATCGTGATCGACCTCGTTATATTGCAGCCATGCGGCTGCCACCTCAGCTTCGTGAACGTGAAGTCTGTGCGGCCCATAGCTTGGCAGTGATGCATGGTGTCATTCAGAGGACAGTTTGATCTGGACCAGAGCGGATATCTTTCATCGTAAACCCATCGGCCCGACCACAAATCGCACTTGCTTGAAAAAGAACTTCGCTGTGCGGCTTCCTCCGGATTGTCCGCAAAGTGCTTTCGAACCCAAGAATGAAGCTCATTGAAGTCTAGACCGACTAGGAACTGGGTGTAGCTGCCTGAACTAGGTTTTCTAGATGCTGCTCCTCCCCGCAGCATTGAAACTGAAAGAACGGAACAGCTATTGGTTAGAGACATTCTTTCCTTCCTTCCCTACATCCAATGGCAGTATTCTCTCTCTCTCTCTCTCTCTCTCTCTCTCTCTCTCTCTCTCTCTCTCTCTCTCTCTCTCTCTGTCTCTCAGTCTCTCCCTCTCTCCTTCTCTCCCCCTCCATTTTACGTAATGGTCACCTCCTCCCCTCTGTCTCACCCTCTCTCTCGCTGCACCCATGTCCGCCCGTCCTCCCGCGCCTTGCCCTGAACAACAGGAGGCCACCCTTACCTCCGTACAGGGGCCAGTAGAGAAGCGCGCACACGAGCCCCGCGAGGCACAGCGCCGCTCCCATGTTCCTCGCCCTCCTGTTCCTGCCGCCCGGCGCGCCTGGCGGCCCATCCTTCCCGCTCCTCCGCATGGCGCGATGGCGGACCTCGGGCCCGCTCTCTCCCTCTTCCCCGCCTGCCTGCCGGCCCGGGCGGGCAGGGGCGGGGGCGGGAAGCGGCAGGCGCGCAGGCAGTGGCCGGCCTCTTCCACCTCCCCTCTGTCTCTCTCTCTCTCTCTCTCTCTCTCTCTCTCTCTCTCTCTCTCTCTCTCTCTCTCTCTCTCTCTCTCTCTCTCTCTCTCTCTTCTCTCTCTCTCTCTCTCTCTCTCTCTCTCTCTCTCTCTCTCTCTCTCTCTCTCTCTCTCTCTCTCTCTCTCTCTCTCTCTCTCTCTCTCTCTCTCTCTCTCTCTCTCTCTCTCTCTCTCTCTCTCTCTCTCTCTCTCTCTCTCTCTCTCTCTCTCTCTCTCTCTCTCTCTCTCTCTCTCTCTCTCTTTCCGGGCGGACCCGCCCTTCCCGCTCAGCGCTCGGCCCCGTCCTTCCGATCGCGGCTGGCTGGCTGGCTGCCTGCCTGCCTGCCTGCTTGCCTGCCCGTGCGAAGGGAGGTTCGAAAGCGCGGAAGGCGGGCCACGTTCCGCTCCCTCCCTCCCAGTACAGTACCTGCCTCCTCAGTAGGGATGGCCCGCGTTATAAATTCCGAATATATTATATAATTTACAACGGGTTTAAAATTAGTAATATATTACAAACTAAAACAATTTATTACATATATTATACCCACTCGTTTTGAACAATTAACGACCGGTCGTACGGTCGTACGGTCGTACCATACTATTATTAGGTCGTTTTGGCGTTGGCGTTGCGAAATGCGTCCGACTGGTTCACTCTGTCTGCTCGTGCTCGGGCCGCATAATACCGTACAGTCGTACGACCGTGCGACCGTACATGTTGTAAAGGCGTTGTAAATTAATATATATCAGCCGTTATCTAGTCGTCACAGTTGTATAATATAATATATAATATATAGTCGTAACTAATCCATCCCTACTCCTCAGTACCTCCCTCTCTTGACTTCAGAGAGGGAGGTACCCCTCCCTCAGTACTGTACCTCCCTCCTCGGTACCTACCTCCTTTGACTTGATGGAGGGAGGTACCGAGGGAGGGAGGGAGGGAGAGGGAGAGGATGGAGGGACGGGCCGCAGCCGTATGTCGGCGCGAGCGTGTGCGAGAGCTTGGGCTTGGAACAAGGAGCGTGCGTGCGTGCGTGTGCCAACCGCGGCCAGAGGCGAGGCGAGGCGAGGCGAGGCCTGGCCTGGAGCATGCATGCGTGCATGTGCCATGAGGTGCGGCCAGCTTACGGCGGCCGTCAACCACTCAAGTTCCAAGGTGCAAGGCGCGGCCGCTCTCTGAGGTGGTGGTGTGGAGGCCATGGAAAACATGGAAGTGTCATCCACACGAATAGAGTGAAGGCGGAGTTGATGCACAACCTGTCGTCTTTCACTTTGTTTATCTACAACGAAATGTATCTGCACTAGATCCCAGCACTTTCGAGAGTGTTGGTTCCAGATCACAATTCGCAAAGCTTGAGCGGGGACAACGCCACGGGCCAATCAAAGGGTTGTACAGGAGGGTCGGCGTGACACGGCCACACTAATCGCACTCCGGGCAAGATACGCAACACACTTACAGACACCTCTAAAACGGCAGTCCGTTCTTCTATTGACATCCATCCCGTGCGCTGCTTAGTATGGGTGGCTTGAGCACGATGCACTCTGCCTTCATGGTGTTTCAACAACACACCGCACGCGGAACTCCTACACAACAATAGAATAAAGGTGATAATGCAGAAAACAGGTCCTTCATGCCATCAGTCAAACGCTCGGCCATAAGATAATTCATCAATGTTAAGAACCTCGCAGTGAAAATGAGGGAAGCCGGTACACACCGGTACTGTTTGCTGCCATTGACCCCCTGCGCCTAACTGAACTGCTAACTGGGAACTGACACTTTGAATCCTCGATGCCACAACACATCAGTCGAGAGAAAAGTAAGTGGCTCATGACATGGCTCCTTTCGTGAGCAAGAATTCCCTGCTCAACTCCCCAAATGTAACAGAACACTTGGCGCTCAACCGGCCGTGTCGATTGCGTGATCGCGTGCATGAAAGCACATATTTCTGGGGCTGTCGCAAGGAGACCAATCCTTCCATTGGTGAAGGACGCCTGTAAGTAGACTACATTCTGCATTCTCCTATTGAGTGGGGCACTTGGAGCGGTGAACATGCAAATGCTTCCATTCCCACTTCCCCGGTCCAACCTTGCGGCGCTCCCAGACTCTCGTTTCGTTGACGGAGGCTACCATCCCCTCTTCTGACTGCCCTACTTGTTGCTTCAACCGCGTGTAAGTAACAAGACCAATGTTGTCCATGATGACTATGCGAGGGGATGCTATTGTAGAGAGTGGATTTGGTGCTTTGCCTTCAGTAGGTACTGGCTGTGAGTCGATAGCAGCCTTGAGATCGAAGTAGAACTTGTGAAAATCCAGCCCCTCCACAAGTTGTCCTGACAGCAGCGAGGTGTATTGACTGTTAGACGATCCTTTGCAGATAAAGTCACTAATCTTACGTGCCTGTGTATGCAGACGGACAACGTCATGTGTGGAAAAGGTTGTGAATACATAGGCCTCCAGCTTGGCCATCACAACAATGTTCATTTTCACATCATCATTCAAAGCAAAAACTCACAGGCCTGTGACACGTCAGTACATCAGACAAAAACCAGCGGGGAAAAATCTCCTGGGCATTTCCACGGGACAGGGCGTAAGATGGCAGTTGGAGCATACCTTGCGCTTCCGGCTCAAACGCTGTCAATCCTGGATCGCACAGTTTGGCATATGTGGAATAATCACCAGAGTCAATGGCCTGAAGTAGTGTCCTAGACACCTCCAGCAAATCGCTCTACCAAGCCAGACAGTTGCCCCCAGAGGCGGATTCCTTCATTTACAAACAAAATACAAATGCTACACAGGCAAAGTCTTACCCGCGAACGAAGCACCTCATGAGATGAGACACGCCTAATCGTCCGACAGTTAACTGCCAGACTAACTTTGTGGAAAACAATCAAAACCACGACCAGAACATAGACCAAATCAAGGAGCCTCTTGCTGAAAGACTTTTCTGCAGCTGCAGGCCATTGCTGATGTAAGCTACAGTAGACCGACCTGAAGGAAGCGGAGGAAGAGTGGGCTTAAACTCTTGAAGACATCATCTGGTGCCTTGGTCGCATTTATCTGCCTCAGTCCAACACAGCCAATCAGTAAGTCTGGTGAATCCATTCCATGTTCTCTTACTCATATTAAAGCAAATTGGTAGGAATACTTTTGCAAAATGCAGTAACCAAAAGGTAAACACACAGAAACTCTGCTTCTGCATTGATACAGTTCCTGTGGTGACTGTGGGACTACGTGAAAGAAATACATGTACTCAAAAGTCTTTCTTGGACCAGGTTAATTATGAGTCGTTACTCAGAGACAGAGGCGCATGAATAAGACAACCAATTGATTGTGAAGATCCAAGGTGGACAAATAAAACATCATAACACCACAGCTAACTGTTAACTGTCAAGTTACCTAAGACAATTTAAGCATAAAAGTATAAATCCTTCCACACATTCAGAAAGGCTGAGGCTGAGGCTGAGGCTGGCAAACCTTTCGGACTTTTCCCAATTTCTCATAATGCTCCACAACAGGTAGGCTTGATTCAATGAAGACTTTGAACCTTTTCCTGATCGTCTCAATGTTGTCGTCAATGCGACCCTGAACCACGACCACTCCCATGAGAATGAGTAAAACACTCCATGGTGCTAAAGACATGGGCCTGAAGTAGACCAGCTTCTTAAGGCTTGGAAACGAACAACCTCGACCTTAAACAAGAAATTGAACTTAAGTATTAGGCTCAAATCCTACGAGCGTGTTGAGAGCAGGCTTTTTCCATACTGCAAAACAATATTCGCCATTCTAGCACCTGATTACGACCAAGAAGCCGCTTCTCCATGACTTCTTCCGGACAATCAAAGAAGAGTATAAATTCAGGTTCAATGCCAGTCTGCATCACGAACAATTACGACGGTGAGTACAGTGCGACTCCTTGTCCAAAAAATCCAAAGCTCCTCTGGAATACCAACTGAAGGGAAAGCAAGGTCCTCACGATGATGGTCCATTGACATGCAATTGTTTTCCAAGCTCGATAACTTTCCTTTCATCAATGTTCAAGCCATAATGCGTGGGAAGGATTTGACACTCACATCCCGCTCGAAAACCATACGATTATCTTCATTACGTGGAAATCCGTCAATAAGAAACTTATCAGTGCCGCTCTCTTTCATTGCCTTCTGCAGCAAGGCCACAGTCACTTCCGCAGGCACAATCTTCCCCTCTTTGATCATGGCCTTGATCATGTTCCTGAATCAGATCGGAATATTTGCCACAAGGTAATCAGGATAGGAGCAACTACCTCTCATCCTCTTTGTCGGGTTCATAAATGAGATGACTAGTTTGCAGCATTTGTTTCCACGGATGTTTGTCATAAACATGGTCCACCTTTCAACATAGTTCTAGACCAATAGTTGAGGTTGACAAAAGACAGAGAAAGAGAAAGGCTCCCACCCATTTTCAGAGCCTGAATTGATCTCTGCTCTCAGGAGGTCACCCGCACTGAGGTGCACGAAACCAAAGTCGTCCACAATCTTCGCACATTGTGTACCCTTCCCACTACCAGGCCCACCTGTTGCAAACCACCAAAGACAACGAAGAGCTTTATATCGCATAATTCACAAAACGAAGTATAGCCAGGTTGCAACTTCATAATAAGTGGAAGTCTGGCGTAAAAACGAATAACAATAGCAGAATCAGCTTACCAAGCACAAAAACAACTCGAGGCTTGATTTCCGCAGTTAGCGAAGGCAGTATTGCTGCAGGAGGAGCAGCGGCTTCTTCCTGTTGTACGCGGGACAAGTGAATGGTCAAGACCTAGCTTAGGCTAGCAAAGAGCTGTCGTGAATTGTGTGTGAGTAGAACGACAGATCAACTATAGCGTGCCTGTCCAGCAAGACATCAAAAGCACACCAGGCGTAGTGAGGAAAATATAAAAATAGTTTACCTCTGCGGGCGCTTCTAAGCTCAACATGCTTCCAGCAGCAACAGTCGCTGAGGTAGTATAAGCAGTTAATCCAGCGGCAAACATCCATACGGCACCAGCTGCTCGTCCCTGCAGTATCCAAGCTCAGTTTAATAAATTGACCACAAATGCTCAGAAGCGTACGTCATTATTCAATTCAATATTTTTAGACTCTGATTCTGTCTGGGTAGACTGTCATGGTGCTCGTAAGTTGAAATCCTTTAGAAGGTAAAAAATTAAAAATAAAAAAATCTCAAAAAAGTGGAGGCATCGCCACGGTCTGATGGGAGTGTTCATTTAATTTGCAAAGAGTAATGAAGAAACATACCTTTGATTTGCTAATCTCTTCAGGGTGGGCTGCCCCCATAAATTGCTGTCTTGATGCCTTTCCAAGAGAGCCAAGGACACCTTCCTGCTAAAAACTAAAGCGAAGTAGTCAGTGCAGTGCAGGAGAAAAATAGCACATACAACAGTCATCGTCGTATGCGTCAACGCCAGGATTGGTGAGAAAACAATCGTTACCAGACACTGGGGCAAACCAGGAATAACGCCTAAGCCTAACAGCACAGGAAAAGCGGGTCCGAGATCACGATTCATCGATCCATTGAGCAACATGTAGTGCATCGCTTCCAGTACACATTTACGGATCCAATCCAGATCTAGCTCTGGTAATCCAAGCCACGGGATCACTGCAGTCGCCCGTAGTGTGGCACTCATTCTTGCAGCTTGCTCCACTTGACCTCGTAACGCATTGGTAATGCAGTGTCATCGACCAGATCATCAGCCTTACGCATCGTCACAGCAACATCTAGATCCACTTCTCCCGATCTCTCCACTTCAACTTTTGTAGGGTTCCACAGGCCATTCTGCTATCGGAGACATGTATTGCCTTTCCGGCACTGACCGTTGAAGCCGAGAATGACAGCAGCCGCCAGCGTAGAAGCTCCCGCAACGCCCGCCTGTGCGCCATTGCTGGTGCTCTGTCTCCTCTCCCTCGCCTGCCTGCCTGCCTGCCTGCCTTCCTTTCCTCTCCCGTGTGGCTCCGTCCGTGTGGCCTCTCTCCATTATTTGGGGCCGCCCGCCCGCCCTTTCAAAACTATTATTGTACGGACGGACCGTACGCGCGGCCCTCCGTCAGGCGGGGCGGGCGGGGCTGTTCCATGTCCAAATTAAAAAACGATCGCACGTGTGGGAGGGGGCCCTGGTTTCCACCTGCCGCGTGCGTGCTACAGGCGTGCTACAGTGCACGGCGCCGGCGATACAACCGAGCTACATACAGCACCGCGGCGCCGTACTGTACGGTACTGAAGTCAAGGACTCCGGTTTTTCACCGAGTCCGGACTCTGACAGTCAATGGCCGGTACCGCACGGTGCTGTAGCACAAGATAAGTGGGGTTAAACAAAGACTGCTGAGCTAGCTGCAGGTGCTGTACGGCCACTCGCGTGTCCGTGCTGAAACTGACGTAGGGTTGGGGTGGTGCTGTGGGTCTGCCTGCAGCATAGAGCCAGGATCCGGGGGATTCAGAGGTACGCGCAGCGGAAGAC
>CM074805.1:132047-193797 GCA_037447605.1 Zygnema circumcarinatum
AAGAAGAACAAGACAACAAACCACACAGCAAATACAAATACTAAGCCCAGCACTAAAAGACAAAGAAACATCACTGACATCCCATCTACTTAACACTGACAATAGATCTTGAGTCTTAGCAGTGACAGTCTCTAATTGGCCAACTGCCCACTGAGAGGCCTGACTGACTACGTGGAGCCTTCGGATAGGTCAACGAATGATAATCGGCGGCCTCAGGCGGTGTTCCCGAGTGCGCCTTGCTAGATGGTGTGCTGTTCCGTGGGCCGCCAACGCATGGCGCCGCCTTCTCTCAATCTCCGTTGGCAGCTCCTGGATTCCGTTGATCCGTGACACGGAAGAGGCATACGTCAAGTACAATTGAACTGACGCAAAT
Source organism: Zygnema circumcarinatum (assembly GCA_037447605.1). Lineage (NCBI taxonomy): Eukaryota > Viridiplantae > Streptophyta > Zygnematophyceae > Zygnematales > Zygnemataceae > Zygnema > Zygnema circumcarinatum. Next base: position 132,421 of record CM074805.1, read on the forward strand.
CCGTCGAACGCAGCTCCGTTACGCTACAGTGCACAAGGGACGGAGAGGGGGGGGGGGGAAGGAGGGAGAGGACGTAAGAGCGAGAGCGCTCTCCTCCCTCCGCCACCGACTGTCTCAACTTCGCCACCGAGGGTCCCTGCCTGGCCGCCATGGCTGACCGTACTCAAGGGTTTTCCTGCTGCTGGAAGAGCGGGACTGCAGACGGATATTTTATTTCTGCCCGATCCAGTGCGCCATTGAATGTTCACCTCAACAATGTTTCTAGATTTGCGGGCAATGCTTGCAGTCTGCCTTAACTTGTGTGTATATTTCCTTCTGCTATGGTTCAATTTCAGGATTGGAAAAGAATGAAGAGATTTAAACATTTGCCAGCATTCCTTCGACGTTTTGTAAGGTAGCTTCTGGATCCGTCCTCTCGCCCTCCCTCTTGACATGCCTAAAAGAGTAACAGAGCGCACCAAACTGCTTTATTTCGTGTTTCAAACCCCTCCTTCTGAGTGAGTCGGAGCTAGAAAAGTAACTACTGCTTTGCCCAGGATCAGCATTTAGCCAAATGGTCCTCATCGCACTGCTTTGATCATAGCATTTCTCTTATGGCAGCAAGCTGGGAAGTTGTTGGAATAGTGCTAGTCACTCGTGTCTTGCAGGAAGCGCGTTAGCTTTTTGCTTCCAAGAGCATGGCAGCTGAATTCGTGCACGCTTTTGCGCGAGTGGGGTGTTGGTTGCAGGCGTACGCCTGGTGTCCTCTTGGCAGCAGTTTTCGTCAATGCAGCATTTATTTTTCTGCTATACAATGAGCTTGCACAGCTATCAGTCCCGAAGCTCTTACCCGAGAGGCGTATTCGTCGAACCGAAAATTCTTTGCTGGTCAGCGCCACGAGTTTTGTCCCTACAATTACTCAGCGCAGGTGAGAAATTTATAAAGGATCTTTTTCTACTCTTTATTTGATTAATCAGAGACGTATCTATTCACAGTGACTGTAATGTCTCAAGGAAATGGCTTTGTCAGAATGAATGACACCGACGTACCTAGGACCACGTACGTAGGTTGGCCTTCTGATGTCTTTCATTGCTCTGCAATTAGACTCGGAGGAAGTCGCATCTCGTAATGATAATGACATTGACTCAGGTCGGCCGCAGGTTGAGAGTGTGGCCTGGCGATGTAGGATTGGTGCATTTCAGCGCCTACCAGGTGGCTTCTCAGAAGGTTGTAGCTGTGGCCCTGTCAAAGTTCAAGGAGCGTGATCAGCGAGACGTGCGAGGTTGTTTCTGGAAGTTGCCTGATGGAACGAGAATCACTGGGAGTCTGGAGGCTGTGTATCCAGGAGAGCACCACGGCAAAGACTACGAGACAGTTCTGCTGCATTGCTCCTTGTTTCAGCCAATTTTATTGATGTAAGTGACCAAATTACGCTTTGTAGCACAGCAATGTAGAAGCAAAACGTTGTTGGTAATAGAGCCGTCGCATATCAACTTGCACGCCAGTCGCACTGTTTGGAAGTCCAGTGTGGGCACATTTGACGGAACACGAAGTGCCTGTTAGCGATGGAGAGCGTTGAAATGTAAGCAAAGGCGGGTTTGCACCGAGCTTTTTGGCACAGTCGACCAGCATTGTAAATTCATAGCAAACGATCGGGAATTGAACTAAGCACAGTGAAGATAGGAGAATGGCTTTAGTTTCACGTTATCGGAACCTTAAGTCTGAACTTTGAGTACTACGACCGGCATGTTTTGATTGTATGTCGTAGCAAGTACGATGTCATTGTAGCCAGTTGGCCTGTCCATCGTGACCAGCAGACCTTTAACTTAGAAATCCAGAAACTGTATCCATAAGCACCTCTTATTCTGGAAGGAGTGAAAAAGACGTACAACTTCATGACAAGGTGACGTCAGGATTTGCTTTGATGGCTTCCCTTACCCAATCGAAATACCATGTTTAATCCTGATTCTTATCGGGAACAGATATTCTTTTAAATGGTGTCCGATGTCTAAAAAGTTAACTAAAGGTGCTCGTTCGGAGTTTCTGCTGATACTTTTCATTTTCTGTCTTCAAATCCCAATCTTCTCTGTGCCTGTCCCTGACCCTGTGCACCCTCCAAAGCTCTCCCTAATCGCTTTGAGTGATTATGACTTAAGTTTGTGATAGTTATTATCAAACTGATTGTGGTTGCTTTCAATGCAGGCAGGGAGGAGTCTTAAGTTTGCAAGTCGATGGTGAAGAGATGGAGGTTTTCTCTGTGACTCCAGGCACGCCTCAATGGACAGCTCCAGTAGCACCTTTCAAGCGCCAACTAAGTTACTGCGGATCTCCATTATATGGTGGCGTTGATTCACAGCGCCTCTTGGAGTGGCTGCAGTTCCACCGCGTCACGCATGGGCTAGAGGTGAGAGCATTGTAGAGAGTGCTATAGCTGCGACATTTAAGATGGGAAATGTGTGAGGTCTTTTACTTTTTTGAAAGACTGCGATTCCCAATTTCAGAAACTCGAGGTCGATGACATTTGGCTGAGTGACATAAATAGTGGTAGCCCCCTTAAGTTGGGTATCAGTTCCCGGCTGCCAGTGCTGGACTTTGCAATCGCTCCAGGTCTGCACTGGCACCGAGCCTAAGCGCTATATTAATTTCTGCGCTTCAGTCAGTCTTGGTGTTAGGTTGAGTACTTATTCATCCGTTTATGTCGGTGCTCGGTGTCTGCAGCATTTTCATTTGTATGATGCAGGAGCAATCGACAAATATGTTACAAAAGTTTTGCGACCGTTCATCAGTGAGGGAATAATGGATGTGGCTGATATCCGTGACACTATCAAGTATGAGACATGGCTATATACTCAAGTTATGGTGGTTAATGACTGCGCCCTGCGCACGCGTGAGACAAGTCGATGGGCACTCATGATGGATATTGATGAGTACCTACATGTCACAGAGGCCCCCCATTCTCTTCCACAATTCTTGGAGCGCAAAAGTTCATTTCCGTGGATAACCTTTGGAAGTGTATTATACTCTATGCAAGCATGCCGGACTCTGGTATGTCCTCAAGTAGTGATCGTTCGTCTATCTTTCTCAATTTCCTGTTTGTCTTATGTGCTTCATGGAGTGTTTCTTTTCTTTGTGAAAAGGAGTTGTCCAAGTTTAAAGAGTCCATGTGGAGATAATGGCTGCAGAATGACTCAAACTCGCCATGGGCCGTAGAGAGGTTCGTGTTCCACGAGCAGCTCATGCACTGCAGGGACCCGGGAAAGTACAAAAGGTGCGCATACTTGAGATTGAGTCTTTGTATTGGAATTTGAAGTATCACAGCCAACGGAGTAGTTGGCTGAATGTCGCTTGTGAAACCATTGGATCAGCATTCTGCATCAATTAGAGAGGTAGCTCTGTCCTCTTCTTCTCGACCCCATCGTGATTGGCTTTAAGTTGATGAGTCCAGCGTTTGCTGGAGTCTATTCGACTCAATCCTAATTCTGCTTGCCACCACCGCTCCTGAGGCTTGACATGGCCGTTCTTGCTTGCATATTTGGCAGTCGTGAATTCTGCCTCAAGTGGGATGGCCATCGGAAGTATGTGATCAATCCGGAGCGAACAGAACTGGTGCAGATTCATCGCGTGATGAATCCATTCACAGGCGGCCTGGATACGTCTACCTCGCTTGTACGACTTCATCATTTCAGAGGCTTGGGGGCACGGAGCTTGCCCGCGTGCAAAGACATCATTATGTACACAGATCCGCCTCCTGACGGCCTCGTCAGAGACTTCACCATCGCGCGCATGGCGCTCCTGGCACGCCGCAAACTGGAGTAGTTTTCCCCCGCTTTTGAAGGCTCTCCTTCCTGTGATGGGCTCCATTTTGGCCTTCCAAAACGACATCACATATCCGTAATACCTCAAAGGCGGCCGTCAAAAAACACGGTGAGATTCCGTCCATCAACCGGACACTGTTGCTGTTTCTGCACGATTGCTTTTTCTCTGAATTAAGATCCTTTTTTTGCAGCCTCTCGTCGCTTGTTCTGGTCAAATGTTACTCATTAGTGTTTGGTTGCCCTCATGCACCAGGCTCCCGCTTTAGTCCAGATTCGGCCCCTCCAGCAGATCCTCTCGAGCATGAACACGGCAGCAAAACCATCTCCTTTTCGCCACTTTGGTCAAAGTGACCCGAGCAAAGCCGCTTGCAGAAAGAGGAGGAAGCTGCTCCGCATGTGCCCTTATGGCACATGGGGAGTCATTATGCATAATGACTCCGTATGTTGACCAGCCAAAATCAGCAGGAGCAAGATTGCCTTGTGACACCTGCAATTCTATTTTATAAACTCTAATATTTTCCCTACAATTGCTATTGTTATAGAAAATTATGCCTTGTTTCTGACAAACGACAATCGACGTGTTTACCCACAAAGGAGTAATTAAATGATTCCTCGTAGTGCAAAGATATACGTTAATGTTCCATGCCGAAGTTGCTTCTTGTTTACGTGCTTTCCTTGTTCACGAATGGTGCTGTGATTGAATCTTTGGCGAACAAATTGCTTTCAAAAAACCTCTTTCTAGAGAGGACGATGGCAACAACAGTCGCGTTGGGTGAGACGGCGGCCGCTATGACTTTGCAGAGGCAACGGAAAGAGGCGTAGACATCAACACGGGCACATCTTGCCATGCCATGCCATGCCATACCCAAAGCGTGCGAAGAGATGTCGGAGGAAATCGCATCAGAGTGGAAGCTGAAGGGCATTCACTACACCGAAGCGGGGAAGCTGTACACCATCCCTCTACAGATAGATTTACATAAACGACAGTGGCCGGCCCATACTATCTAGAGGGCGGGCGGACCCGCCCCTCTCTGGAGTGTCTGGTTCGCCATGAACTCTTGATCCACGCGGCCGCTCTGGGAGCAGCCCACCACACGACTCGCAGTAGAACAAAGGCAGTCGCCAACAGAAGGCACATGTGCTCTTGCAGTAGCTGCTGGGGATAATGTGCCCATGGGTAAGGACACGGCTCGCGCGCCCATCTCCCCACGGCTGGCTCCTCGGCTTCCTCTATCATAAAGTCCGCCTGAGTGGAGTCTACGTCGCCAAGGCCTGCGCCAGGCAGACAGTACACCACAAGACAACTTGCACCTGTGAGCTGCATGACTTACGTGAGGAGCGACTCTCTTTAGAGTTTCTCATGCCAGTGGGTTACATTTGAATTAGACATTGTTTCCCCATAAGGGTGCACTTACTGAACTCAGGCATACAAACAACCACCGGGAACTGGTCGATGTTGACGAACAAAAAACTCGACATTTCCTTTCAGCATACGACTGATACAGACTATGTTTAGAAACATAAGACAGGCCATTGAAATGCCAAAAGGATAAAAATAACGCTAGTGACAGAAAAAGAAAGCACACCGGTAATGTTGACATAGAAACGTTGAAGGTCAGCAAGCGTTCTAGGCCCCTGATACTTGATGCGGCCTGTTCGATTGTGGATGTGGAGCGCAGGAAAGCTGTGGACGCCAACGCGAGAGAGGACACTGCAATCTCACCCACGCTGTTCAGTCACGAATATGTCGTAGGAAAAAGTCTCATGCATTAAAGAAAAGCTCAAGGCTTCATTCTTGTGGCATAGTCAAGTATTACGTGCCTGCATACAAAAGGAATTTCAGAGTACTCAAACAGCGGCCATACCTGGGGCGGAGACGCTGCTCCTCTACAGCAACATGGAAGGTGCTGGGATGCAAGACAGCCAGCGCCTCGTATGTGGGACGCAGTGTCCTTGAAAACGGGCACCAGTTGGCGTAATACAAGACTGCCACATGCGAATAATTGAATTGGCTGCTGCCACTTCGAAGACCTTCTAGGAGGGTGCTGAGAGACGTCTCATTCAGCTGCTCAAGAGGCCAACCTCCAAAAAGACTACAAAGGTTTCAGACGATCAGAGCTTCTATGGCCAACAGTTGACGAGGATCGCAACCTCCAGACTAAAATGAGTTTCAATAAATTCGAGGGCTCCATTAATCATTAGGGTTACGTGAGTATATTTAAGCAGTCAAGACCAGAAATCTCCTTAAAAATAGTTGAAGGCTTTTGTATACTAGCTTAAATATTAAACTTTGAAATCGTAAAATGCTGGTACAACTTTCCTGCAAACAAGCATTATCGTGACAGAAGCATCTCAGACTGTCAACGTGCAACAACACAACAATCAGCCGGTCAAGTAACCGAAAAGCCCTGACAAATCAGTCCAATTGAACTTTCAGATAAGCCCCACTTATAGGCTCACACAAGTGTGCAATCCTCAGTGATAGTAGTTTCACCTCTGCTACTCCTGCCGTGGGTTCCTCTCTTTCCAGACTCCGTAATCCTCCACCCTCTCTCGAACATAGAGGACACTGCTGCGATGAATGCTTCCAAATGTCTTTCATCTCAGGAACCGGACAACGATTCGCAAGTTCTGCACATCCCCCTCTGCTTTCCTCCATTTCCTCTGTGGCGCCAGTCGCAGCCGCGAGACCCCCTAGCAGGAGAACAAAGAAAGTGAGGCATCCCCTGCTGCACAAAGTACACCTTTCTAGTAATGGAGAATGGTAAGCCATGCCTTCCCGTCTCGCCATTTTTTCTTCGCAGCTCACATCATACACGCCGTTCCCCCTTATCGGTTTACCCTTTTCACAGTCCCCACTCACCCTTGGCCTACCTCACCCTCCTAACCCTCCTCCTCGCCCTTAGCTCAACCGACGGATCCTTCTTGTGAGCCCTCTATCCCGTTCCCCACAGCCGAGTTCTCAGTACGACCGTACGAGGGCACCCGCTTTATTCATCGAGGATTCCAGGCCGACTTTTTCTTCGTCCGTTTCAAAGCTGAACCGAGAAAGGGCGCCAAAGTAAGGCGCGGCCCACGCCTGCACCTCCTCGACCATTCCTTCATCACAGATGCATCCAGCGAGCTTTGTGCTTCTCATCATGTATCCGACGAAGGCCTTGCATCATGCGTTTGGTTCTCTTTTCTCGCGCTCTGAGGGGCAATGTCTGACATTGCAGCGGAACAAGTAGGAGGCGACGATGCCTATTCGAGTGCTCAACGTGGCTGAGAAGCCCTCCGTTGCGAGAGCCGTTGCCACCATTCTCTCGCAGGGGCGCATGCGGTCAAGAGATGGTCGCTCTCGTTTCAATCGCATATTTGAGTTTCCATATACCATCAACAATGAGCAGTGCGACATGCTGATGACCTCGGTAGCAGGGCACCTTATGGAGCTTGAATTCGAAGATAACTATAGAAAATGGCATTCATGTGATCCCTCTGCGCTCTTTGAAGCGCCCGTACGCAAGCACGTTCCTGAGGTGGATACAAAACAGAATGAGCCCCTAATTTTGCATAACAGATTCTTTCTCTGCCAGTGATGTTATTGGAAACATTGAATGTTTTCGATTTAATACACTAGGTCAAGTTATTACCTTCAGGAATGGTGGGTGCATGTAAAAAAGGAATCCACTTCATAAGTCAACTTGTTCCAGTGATAGCTGCAACAAGTTGCTTTTTTCACCTCAACCAGGGGCTCGACCAGGTGAATCGTTTCAAGTTTTAATCTTTGCCATGGACAACTGTGCCTAGATACTTTGCCTATACTTGGAACAATTAGTACTTTTCCAATCCACAGCCTGCTCGTTGCTCACAAGTCAACTATCGTGTCCGTTTGGAACTTGGGCAGGACAAATTGCCTTTGAAAAATACGTTAGTGGAGGAAGCACGGACTTGCCAATGGCTCATCCTGTGGCTCGATTGTGATCGGGAGGGCGAAAACATAGCGTTTGAAGTTATGGATGTGTGTCTCCAAAGTAACCGCAGACTGAACGTCTGGAGAGCACGTTTTTCAGCCCTTGTTGACAGGTAGTGGTATACACCGTTTGTTTTTTGGCTGGTTGTCACAATGTGTTCCGTTCATTGTTGAAAACGTTTCAACGATGAACATTGTGAAGCAAATGATGATGCATTACCCCAAAAAGCTTACCACATCCGTCATCCACTCACTTATCACGGCATCAGAGGCTTCTTGGTGAAGAATTAATATAAATATTGCCATGTCGAATCTAGAACAGCCTTATACTGAGGGGTCAAGTGATTTACGTTGGCAGGTCGAGGGGGCTATTTGTTTAGGGAATGAGTGAATGTGGACTCAGTTGATGGTGATTATAGATGGTCATGTAGCTAATGTCACGTTCCGCTAACTGAAAACAAAAAACGAGAAATCATCATTAAATCAAAGAATCACTGTACAGTATGGGAGTGGAAGAGGGGGAGCAGAGACATCCATGCGGCAACTCAGCAATTAGGGCGGCCAAACGAGAGATTTGCGCAAGCAGTAGATGCACGTCAGGTGGACTCGATTTTCCCTGGCCTGGTCTAGGTATTGCTTGAAAGCTTGACCTTTGTGCAATTTGGCTTGCATCTTTCCAGAAGTCTAGAATGGGAAAATCTCACAATGGCGGACCTTGCCTAGAGAGGAATGGTACTTAAACGTGGCATTGCATCAGCTTTCTTTTGCAATGACTGCTCCTATAGGCAACTTTACCTTGAGAACAAGAGTCTAAGATGCCCAGCTTTGGGTGTTTCAACAGTCCTTCGGTTACCCCTAACTCTTGCATAACTTGAGAAAATCTGGCTGCTATTTAAAGAGATTTTCTTCTATAAGCTTTAAAACCGTCCCATTTTTTACAATCGTAGAGATATCCTTTCTGCAGGAAATTGATCTTCGTATTGGCGCATCCTTTACACGATTCCAGACTCTACTTTTGCAAGATCGCTTCGTCCTTCCAGGAGCTGAAGCAGATCACAAACAAATCTTCAGCTACGGCCCTTGCCAGGTCTCTGATGACCAATTTCTAGGAAGTGCTTGCTTAAATGTTGAGGGCGAGTAACAAATGCATCGAGGTGGTTTAACTTTTGATGCGTAATGATGAATGATGGTGTGATTGTACAAGGTAATTAAGAAAAACCATATTTGGAGACCATATTTGGGCCCAGGCGTGTTGCATTGACAGCTCCCATAGTTCATTGGTGAGACACGCGCTAATGTCATCACGCGTTTGATCCGCTGCCGACTGTGGCATGGGCTCTGCAGTTTCCCACACTTGGATTCATTGTAGAGCGCTACTGGCAAATCCAAGCACATATTTATGAAGATTTTTGGAGCATTCAGTGTCGGTACCACGATCAACAACAGAATGCCACAGCTGATTTTACATGGGCGTGAGTTATCTACTTGCCAAAGCAATTCATCAGATGGTAGATGCGAAGTTGGGTCCTTCGTGAGCCTGCTCCTAACGCAAGTATTAGCTAGACGTCAGCACATTCTTTCCGCGACAAGTTCGAGGTTTCCTGCATTTGTGAAGCAGCTTCCACATTTTCTTGCCCGCTCCTTTAACCGCTCATACATTTAACTGCAGTCACAAACTTTGGGACAAGAGGCTGCAGAAGAGGTCGCCTGTTCGACCATACCGCTGCAGTGGTGATTTATGAGATGTGTGTGGAGCGACCTATGGCAACGGTATGTGCCTGACGGTCCTGATGCAGCTAGCGCTGTTTGTGCTCATAGGACTGGCCTAACAGTTCAAATCAGTTGCATGAATGAGCCTTGTAGATGCATGCAACCCTTCCCTCTTGCACTTTATGGGATAATGTTGAATTGATTTACGTGTGATAAGGAGTTGGTGCAGGTCATTGAGGTAACTGGTCAAGAGAGGCGGCGCTTTCCTCCCCATCCCCTTAATACCGTGGAGTTGCAAAAGAGGGCCTCTCGCTATTTACGATTGGGCTCAGAGCAGACCATGAAGGTCAAATTCCTCTTTCAAGTCTCTATTGTGCACTGGTCATGATCGAGGCTGCCTGTCATGATTAAGTTTTTCACGTGTTCGTGATTGCCTAGCCACTCCGTAGTCTCTTCTCGCCCTGCCCATCTCATGTCTCTTGTCGCTTCTCAACCCTTGTTTTCTCTTCCCAATGTCTCCCCTCTCCTCGTCCTATTCTCGATTCTCTTCTATTCCCATCTTCCCTTTCCTCCGTTGCCATTCTGCTCTCCTTGTCAAATGCTCAGTGAGACTAGACAGAGAGGCGATATACAGTGATCGCGCAGCTAAACAGCTGATGGTCCTTCCGGTAATCTTGTTCAGATTGCAGAAGAGTTGTACCAGAGCGGATTCATCAGTTACCCTCGAACTGAAACGGACAGCTTCCAAGCTAGTATTGACCTGCGGGTGAGGATTCACGCAACTCTGGTTTAATTGGCTTGAGGGCAGGATGGTTGCGTGCGACCTTTGCACTTCTATGAGTATAACTGCAGTTATGAATTGTGCATTTTGCATCATGGAATGTACGATTCCTTCAAGCTCGTGTCAGATGTGCACAGATAACAGTTAACGCTGTCGATCTTCTTTTCGGACCATCCTCTTTTGGCAACTTGTAAAAAGCCGGGCAGTGCTTGTTGTCATGTGTGTGTCTAGGCTATGGTGGTAGACCAACGAGAGGATCCAACTTGGGGAGACTATGCCACTCGTCTGCTCGATCCTGAAAGTGGCCTTTGGAGAGGTCCATCTAACGGTGGCCACGATGATGGAGCTCACCCACCTATCCACCCCACAAAGAGCTCAAACGGAGCGAATAATTGGACATCAGACCACGCGGTAAAGCCATCCACGTTCTTTAATGCACAAAACGAGGGGAAAGAGTTACTTTACGCTGCATGTTCACCAAGTTACGATCAGTATGTTCGTGGATGGTATCTCGTAAGTTCTGTCGCACGAGTATGACCGATGGCATGCCTTAAGTCCCCAAAATTGTGGTTTGTCATCCCGAACCGCTGATTCAACTCTCTTATTCCGACGAACAGTAAGATGGATTTGTTCCTAAGGCACGAAAGGTTGAGGGACTGTGGATTTCCAGAGGCTTTACGAGCTCGTTGTACGCCACTTCTTGGCGTGTGTGTCGCAACCCGCTGTAGGCTTTGAGACAGTAGCCGTAATCGACATTGCTGGGGAACAATTTCGAGCTCGAGGGCTCATGATCACTGCGGTGAGGTTAAACCAGTCCCTGTGCAGAGGGCTTACAGTTTTCTTTAGGCTTTTGAAATGGAGTGGAGTGTTTGGTGTTCCTTTACCTTCTAGGGTTCAAGCGATGATTATTGTTCTCCTCCTGTGTCCTTTGTTTCTCGCGTAGGAGCTTCACTCTCGTGGGCTCCCGCGTTGTCGGGATGTCGCCAGTGTTTTATTTAGCCACTTGCATACTTCATTCATTGTCAGCATTCTCTGAGGATGTGTGTTTTTCCTGGCAGCGAAATTACTTGGATGTCTACAGGTACGATAGTTGGGGAGTCAGTACAATTCCTGTATTTCAGCAGGGCCAGCAGGTGAAGTACCCTCTGTCAGCTTCGGTTTCAACCAACAGCGTTCGCTTTCCATTGCGAGGAAAAAGCTTGCATGGCATGTTTGTTCAGCTACCGTGCTGCTGGTATTGTTGCCGCTGCATTCACAGAAAGCAGCACTCTTGCTGTTGGCTCTATTCATTTCTAAGAAAAGGGCAAATTATCGATGACACAGTTCATTCCAACGGAACTAAGCCTGCGACAGAGTACCACAGAGCCGCCGCCTTTGTTATCGGAATCCGACCTTCTTGGGTTGATGGACAAGGTGTTTACAGAACAAACTTACATGCAACTTTCGCCAGTGTAGTTTCTTTGGTTGTTATTGTACAAATTATGCTTCTGTTTCTTTTTTTGGTCAATTGTGAATTGCAAGCTTTTCGTTGCTATTCAGTACATACGTCACTCCTAAAGGGCCTTAAAAACTTGTGGAGCAGAAAGCTCAACGGTTGCAGGTTGGAGTATTGGTGGGGGTGGAGGGGGAGGCAGGCTGGAATAGGCACTGATGCCACAATGCACGACCACATTAAGAAGCTGCTCGACCGTTGCTATGCCACGAAGGACTCCGCTACCCGCTTTTCTCCGACTGAGCTGGTATGGCCCTCATTATAGTCTTAATTATGAGAACTCCACGCTCGGACATGTATACGTCGCATTCTGCATGTCTGGACAAAAGGCCCAGAAGTGTAGTCAGGCCAGCCCTATCCCCCTCTAACAAGGAATGTAGAGAATCCCGCACATACTTGGCTAAGCTACTGTACGGTATGGATCTGTTTTGCATGGAAGCGCTGCTTCTGTTGTATGAGCCCTCCCACAGAAGCACATCTGACCATTTATTCTTGCGATCTGCCATGCAGGGCGAGGCGCTGGTGATGGGATATGATGCCATGGGGTAATTCACTGGCAGCCTTCCCAACCTGCTGAGTGTTTGGAATATTCACATGTCAAGTGATGTACCTATATAATTTGTACTGTGTGATTTCAGGCCAAACCATTGGTTACATTGTCAAAACATCTTGTATACGAGTAGAGGAGGAAAAAAAAGAAAGAAAATAGCGCAGCAGATTGCTCGCATCACTACAATAGTGCGGTCTATTAGAAAATAATTCCTTTCTTTTCCTGGCCAGATACGAGCTGTGGAAGCCCCACCTCCGGGCCCTCATGGAACGCGATATGCGAGCAGTGAGCGATGGCACAAAAAGTAAAGAGCAGGTTTTGGCAGACTCTCTGCGTGCAACCAAGGCTTGCTTTCTCGATGTATGTCAGACAAAGCCAATTCCCTTCACGACTAAGAATGGTGTACACTTTCGAGACAAAGTTCAGAACAATCCTTAAACATGTACTCTTCAATGTTTTGCAGACTGTATAATCGAGAGAACAGATGTACCTTTGCAAGCCCTGACATTTGTCAGAACAAGCCTCTTGCTGCGTTTCCAGACATTGATCCCTTTGCCTTTTGTGGCTACTGTCTATCTTAACCTGATTCCATGCCATTTCCAGCAGCCGAATTGCTTACGCAATGCTTGTTCGTGAATGCTCATTTCGGTGTTTCCACCCGTCCGTGGTGCTGTCAGCTTTGATCCTCCGCTAAAGCGGTGTCACTAATTTCAGGGATTTTCAAACTTCGACCTGTTGCAGGCACGGCAACAAAAGGAGAAGCTCATAGAAGCCATGGCTCTCTTCTTCGATCGGTATGTTTGGATTTTCTCCGTAAATAGCAAAGCCTTTAGGGATTACGGGCCTAAACGTGCATGGCTGAGCTATTCCACTATCCCAGATTTTGTTTCTCACTTTCATTTTTCTCTTTTTGCAAAATCAAAGCATGCAATGATATACTTTAAAAAATTCTCCGCCACCCGTTGAGATCATGGTCGAAAGAAAGAAATAGAGGTGATTAAGCAAGCATTTGGCACCTCCTCCGTGCAAGAGTCACACTATCGTCCAGTGTCCAGTTCTTGTTTGCTTGCTAATCGTTTACAACCTAGCAAAATGTTACACTTTCCCGTATGCTTATCTATTGCGAACCAACCTACACTCGGGCAACTCCTATGCCCTGTTCACGTCGCCGTTGGCTTTGCCACGAAGAGTCAATCGAAAGGGGGGAACTCTGACAGCAAATTGGTTTGGCAGATTGTAGTTTAAACTCACGTCTGGCTTTAGTTTCAAACCCAGTCTTCAGCCAACAAGATTCCAACCAGCCAGCTCTCAGCGAGTGATTTCTTCAATATCAGACATCATCCATGTGATGCAGCCCTTCCTCCCTGCTTTCCCTATTGCAGGTCGGCAGGAGGGGAACCTCGGAACATGGGGGAGCATGTACGGCCCTGCCCTGCCTGTGGCCACAGTAGCATGATGCTGAAGACCCGCCAGGTGACCTTTTGAGCCTCCTTCCGCTCTACTCAACCCCAGCCTTTTTCTCACGCATGGGGCAAATCATATCGAACTTTCATGAAGTATGGAGGGAGTGCTTGGCATAACTTTCATGCTGGTTCGAACTGATATGTATCACAGAAGTTTTTGGAAAACCAAAGCTAAGACCAAGGATAAAGCATTGTGAAAGCATGCCAACCTTTCATGGATATGGTTCACCGAGCTCCCCACGATGAATCGTTGTCAGGATCCATGATCAGAATTGCAACTTCTGGGAATGCAGGATGGAGGGTTCTTCGTTGGATGTGCGGCCTACCCTCAGGTAGGCACGGCAGTATAATGTGACTGCAATGTTTGGAATACAAAGATTTTTACGGGGATTGCATAGATCCGAGTGATGTTAGTTTGATGCTGAGCTAAACCCTTTCCAAGCCTCACAGAGGATGCTTGCACTTGAAGGAGGACGGGGTTCTTGGGGTGTGGCGATGTAAACTTCAGTGTCGCAATGTGATCTGGCTCCCTTCCGCGGTGGAAGACGCATCTGTTATGGAGGAGACCTGCCCAAACTGTCAACCAGGTGTGCACTGATGCTTCGGAAAAAAAAAAAAAATCACAATTTTGCTCTCTAAGTTTCCAGGAAGGAATGAAACTGACAGGATGTCATGAAAAACCTGGAACATTGGCAAATTCGAAGTCCTCCACCAAAAACAGAAACTGCGTCATTAGATTGTCAGTTTTTTCTGAGATTCATAGTAATTAGTTTTTCAATTGTCTGTAAAATGCATCTGACCGTAGCTCCCTCAACTGCGCCGGACAGGGCCGGTCCATCTCATCCGATTGAAGCTCAGGCGAATCGATATTCCTGCACACCTGCGCACCTTGCACAATGGTCGGTATTGTGTGAATTCTCGGCATGCCATGGACCTACTTGCATCACTTCCACGGCCTTTAGCGGATTTCTCGATCCCTTCTAGAGAAGAACTGTAGACGTACTTGGGTTTGCTTTGCATAAGATTTGAATGTGATGCCAGAACTCTTGTGATTACTTAGTCCAGCCAATGGGACCGCTTATGCCCTCTAACATCGTGGGATTGGCCATTGGCAGGATGTGTGGGTGGCTGCGACGCGACTTTGTCAGAAATCATCTCTGTCTGCGGAACAAGGAGGTCCGCTCCACCAGCCGGCCAAACTAGAGGCGCTGGCAGAGGTGTGCCTCCTTGCGGCCTTCTCAAGCACCGCACACCCTGCACCTTATACTTCTCTCTCCCTCCCTCTGTCAATTTCGCCTTGCCTTTTGTCAAGTTTTTCCATCTTTTTATTTGACTCTGTCAGGCGGGCAAGCCGGAGTCTCCCGAGGAGCCGCCGCCGCAAGTCGGAGTCCGTGCGCGCACTGCGGCGGGAACAGGCACCACGAGTCTGCGTGCCCTCAGCGTGGACGGGGAGGGCCAATCCGGCGGCAGCAGCCGCCTGCTGGAGCTTCCCAGGGGCGTGGTAAGCCTGTCCTCCTCTCCTCTCTATTTGATGATATGGGCCCCTTCCCTAGATCATGTCAAGTGAAGTGAAGCACTGGATTCTCATCATGTCAGATCATGCCTCATGCCTCGTCCTCGCGGCATCCTGTAGATCTCACTCACTACCCTGAGACCATCATCAAAAGGATGCATTTGCAGTTGACTGGCTTCCTGTTAAGAGACGAGATGATTTTCTAAGTGAGGCTGGAAAGCACCATGGCAGGCGCGGGACGTGGAAGAGGACGAGGTACAGGGAGGCGACGGAATTCTTGACCCGCAACCCATACTGCAGCTGTGCGGCACAAGCATTGAGAACGATTGCCACTAGCATATTGCTTTCACTTCTATTTGTTGCACGATGAATAAAATTAATGAACGGAATGGTATCGGTCTTGCGATGTCAAAAGCAACTTCAATAACTGCCGTTGAATGGGTTCGCACTCGTCGATGCTAGTGAAAGTGTGAAGATCAGCTCCTGCCCGCGTGCTTAGCTGCCTTCAAACATGTGGTCACAACAACTGTCCTGTTGCGACCCGACTGCTCCGACCGGAATGCATCGTTTAGTTATCGGCTCCCGCTCTTTCAGGGGAAGAGGCGGGAAGAAAGTATTGAGAAAAGGAGAGGACAGGATGCTTATTGAAAATTGACTTGAATCATTGAAAATTTGAGGGCCTAAACACATTGAAGCCGTCTCTGGCTGTGGACACCAGCATGCCCGGAATCTGCGCATGCCAGTGGAGCTCCTTGATGTCCGCCTGGCCCTGCACTCCTCGCCCCCCTCTCAATTAGGAAGAGGTTTCGCCCCTCTCTGTGCAAGTCTAAGAGTCCCAACACATGAGAAAGACAATACTCCGCAATAAATAGCAACGCTCCAGACATGGACAGACTGAAGTGCCAGCATAGGGCCAAAGAGGCGCCCCCCCCCCTCCCTCCCTCCCTCTCTCCTTACCTGGTGAACAAACATGAGCTGTGGAGGAATGTCTTCCGGAGCTTCTGCTTGCGGGCCTGCCTGCTGCGCGGTGTACTCCGCCTCCTCCTCCGGGTCCCTCTCCAGCGACAAGTCCCACGCCCTGCGGACGCAGCCCACGGAACAAATCAATTTGGTGCCACGGCCTCCTTGACGGGGAAGGCTTCACCACACAACTTTGCCAGAGCCAAGTTGCATGCAAATTTTGTGCAAATTTCAAGAGAGTGCGCACTTGCGTTAATGTGCCAGATCCATGCTCGTGGTTCAGAGGAGATTCGATTTCTCGTGCAGCTGTTTAATAAAACGAGAGACAGGGGGAGAAACGTACGTGAGCTGGTTGTCTGCTGACGACACAGCCAGCATAGAGCTGTCATAAAAGCTCCACTCTATTGACGTGATGGGCTGTTTGTGGTACTTGAAGTGTGCAACAAAGGCATCATCCTGAATGCTCATTTGCCACCAAAAACCGCCCGTTGAGATTTGCAAACAAGGCCATTCCCATCATCACTGACACACTACGACCGAATCATAGCAAGTCATTCACCTCATCTGTAGCCTTTGTCCCGATGTCTGGCGTTTGCATGCGATGCATGCATTAATACATGAGATGTTAAACAAACACATTGACATAACTAAGAATTCAATTCTTGTCTGTATAACCTGATCCCAGTTGAGAAACTCTCCACAGACCAATTTCAGATGGGAAGGTTTGCGTGAACCTGAATGCACTGGTCAGCTCAGCAGGAGCAGGTTCAAGAAATTACCTTGAAGGAGCGCAAATCCCATATGCGAAAGGTGCCATCATCACTTCCAGATGCCAACATGCAGCTGGCCAGCCTGCAGGCGTTGCAACAGCAGGCAATCATGACATCATTTGCTTGGGAAATGTGGGACACAGAGTTACATCTGCTAATGACATTCTGGGAAAGACAATGTCAATTCATGTCAAAGACACCCACACATAAGGTCGTTTACTTAAATTGCCATCCATATCAGACAGAAATCAACTAGTCCCTTGCAAAAAACCAGAACCTAAAAACCGTGAAGTTAACCAGCCCATCCACCCACCTGTTCCATGATATCACATTCACATCCGCCTCATGGGCATGGATTGTGAGAGCCGGTTGGCTGTCCACACGTGCGTCCCACACCGCCAACTTCTGGTCGGCAGAGCACGAAGCGAACACCTGCGCCTCAGTGGGGCTCCACTGCAACGTCCCTTCCCCCACGAAGAAGGTTCAGTCATAGCTTATAGAAGACTCATATCTTCCCGAGCAGTTCCACCTTCTTTCTAAAGAGAACTGATATACTCAACTGCTACTTCATGAATGGAAGAATGCTCTGCTTGGTCCAAGGCGTTCAACGCATCATGATAGCGTACGCTCTTCCAGATACCCGTTTCTGTCCACAGCAGCTGCAGGGGAAGGAGGCAGCACCTGCAGATCCTCCACGCTCGCTGTATGGCCGAAAAACGCCTTCTTGCTGACAGCCCACTTCCCATCCTCAGTCGGATCCCAAAGGTGAATGCTCGATCTGCAGTCACCTGCATCCCTCGCCCCACCGCATCATCATTGACACAATCTTGGCCCAAACAATGGTCTCCATCCCCCAAAAAGCCTTCAAAACACAATGTAGAACCCCAACACTCCCCCATCCTCCCCCCCTCCTCGCTTCCTCCCTCCCTCCTACGCCCCCCTCCCTCCGCCTTTCCTCTCTTTCATTCATCATTTCATCTTCAACTTGCCAGTAATGAGGCGCCCAGTGGTTACAGGACTCCAATCCAGGGCAAAGCCCTCATCTTTGTGTCCTGTAAATATGTGCAGCGGAGCCTGTCGTGCAGGGGCAGAGCCATGGCTGCTGCCTTCCCCGCCGGACTCTGCAAGCGAGCGGACATGCACTCCCATGTCCCACACCTGGATTGGAAAAATAGAGGGAAGGTAATCAGATAAGGCAGAGGGTGTACTAGTAAAACGTATGTCTTTCTGTATGAAGTTGGGCCGGACACCACCTACCATTCATTTAGCAATACTCTCCTCGGGCTGACCTTCAACGACGCACCAAAATACATGCTATAGGCCCCTCCTACCTTCGCTCTGCCAAAAAAACATAAACTCGTCTATTGAGAACAGCTGACCTGAACATGACCCGTGTCCCCCCACGTAGCACACACGTGTGGTTTCTGAGGCATGCAGCGGATTCGGTTCACTCCCCCGTGATGGCGAACCATCCTCGCCTGCACCCTCCATCCACTGCTGCTTCACTCGCAACCATGGAGACTGCGCACTTTGGTGCCATCAAGAGTTTTCTCGCTCTCCGCCCAAGTCAAATGAACACAAAAGAAACGTCAAACTGCCAAGAAACCTAAACTACGTGAAGACGTTGAAGCTGCCAGTTGCATACCTGCATGGATGGCTTGCCCGCTGCGCCTGCCTCAGCTTCATCATCGCTGCTGCTTTCGCTGTCACTCTCGTCCTCGCCATTGTTGGAGCGGCGCTGCTTTATGCGGGTCAAGTTGGAAAGACGAAGGACCGCTACTGCGTTGTCCTGTGCGGCTTCTGCCTGCACGCACCGCCAGGTGGGCGGTTTTCTATTCTCATATAATTCCTTCAAACCTTGAGGCCTGTAGTTGTGCCCAGCACTCTAACCCCTGAAAGGTCCACTACTTGCAAGCAAACATGCAATGACCTCAGAAGGCATACACCTGCACATCACATGCAATGTTGCCTGCTATGTATCCACAGAGTATTCACACGCGTTGGATCACCATACTTGGAGAAAAAAAAGGCTTACCTGGGTCCCCGCAACGCAGAAGAGTGTGTGAGGGAAGTCAGTTCGCTTTGCCCCCAGCGAATCTCGCAAGATATCAAAGCTGCAGCGGAGACGAACCCACAGCAACCGTCAGTGACGACGGCGGCAAGTTAAGGTCATCCTTCGACCCGTGACTGTGCTTTTTGTACATGCAGCGAAGTCGACCGTGCAAGTATCGAATGAGCTTCAGTCACTTCTACCATCACGAACAAGTGTGCGGCAGCACTACCTAAATAGCGTGGTCACACCTGAGGCAGGGCCATGGAAGTCGAAAGGCATGAAGGCAATCATAAGCTGTAGGATCGAATTGAAGCTCCTCGTCCTCCTCCATACCGTCCACTCCAGGACGCCATACCTGCAGATTGAAATATCGAAAAAAAATTGCTAGTTAGCTGGCGCTAATTTCCTTTTGGTAGTCCCCGCCTAGAAGCCCTTCTGAGGACCATAATTTCGATCATTCAAAGAGAAGTTCAGTGCTCTGAAAAGAGGTTTGAGCACATTTCACAGTAAAAACCATTGCACTCACCTTGGGTCGCTCTGCAGGTGGATCCCCTCCAGATGTGCCGGCGCCCATGTCAACATCCACTGAAGTTGACTGATTACCTGCTGAAGAAGCGTTCTGCACATGCAGCATCGGAACCTCTCTAACATCAGCATCCCCTGCTCCGGGATTTTCAGCAAAACCATCTCTAGTAGGCTTCCTACAGGCATACTATCAAGAGGAAGCAAAAGAGAGATGTTTCAGAAAGAGCATGCCAATTCCGCACTTAATGTTCATTGAAAGCTATCTAGTACGAAATTTAGTAAGAGCTTGAAGGATTTTCCTCCTGGCGGTGAATAATACACGGTAACTGACCGTATTTCGAATTGAAAAAACATGTAAATAGCTCGAAAGGAAACATGTGAGCAAACTCCCGTTCAGAAGCATGGGACTTGAAGGGATATCGTGTCATTGTAAACACTTCAATTATTCGAACTTGACTTGGACCCTTGAAGAGGAAAACCATTCGTTTTGCTTAAAATTTACTCAGGAATGTTCAAGTGATTAAGTAGCAGGTGCATTGACTCGAAGCATCCTATACTAGCTCCAGCTATGGAAGAAGCCCTAACGAACTTCAGCTTTTACACCCAGATAAAGTAACTCAGCGAATGTAGCGACAGGAAAGTACGGTCGTTCCTTGAGGGAGCACCAGACAATCTATTCCTGCGACGTAGAAATCACTTCCAATTCCAATCCGGCAGCTGCCTTGGTTGAGAGACCTCCGCAGAAAAATCAAAAACTTAATGAAACGCAAACACACAGAAGTGAACGCAACCAGACACAGTAAAAGGTTTTACCTTGGACTTCTGCTTCTTCTTGCCTCCGCCGACCTTTTTAGGGTTCCGCATCCTTTCCGGCTCCCTTGACCTGGCGAGGAGAAGAGAAGAGCAGCGCCTCCTGGAGAGAGATATCTGCTACGAACCCTAAACCTGCTGCGGCAGCAGAGGGCCGCCAAACCCTAATCCTACAGCTGGCAGCTTTGCTCTCACATTACAAGGGCAAGCACTTGGTGACGTCAGCCCTAGCACACAGCGTTTGCTTCGGAACACCGCGGAATCTGGCAGGGGACGTGGCAGCTGCTCATTGGCTCGTCTGCGAATGATGACGACCGCAGTTTGCAAACCGGCTGTGCACTGAGTTTTGCATACACTTTTCACTCTGCCTGTGCATGGGCCTTAAAAGAGGACCATTATTGCATTGTGTTTCTGCCCCGTATGAAACCAAATGTGAACATATCCAATAATGCACACATAAAAAGATGCAGATACATGTACGCATGTGTGCATGCAGACAAGAAAGAACACTGGGACGAACATGCCTCCACATGCAGCCTTCGCTGGCTTCACGAGGACACACAAGGTAGGCATTATGCCTTCTAGCTTACACAGAGTCAAGGCCTCCAAAAACGAAGCTTCACGTTCTGATATGCCCCACTACCGGGCAGCCCAACAAATCCCGAGAGCAAGTAGCTGCCTGGCAATGGCTATCAGCTCGGGGTAAGGTGTGCACTGTATACACAGAAAGCACTACGCCACAAAGAGCATGTAGTCTCTTCACTCCGAGCGGCCCTTTCTAGTTCGAGTTCAGCGTCCCCACTGCGCTGGACTCCTTCCTGGTCAGAGCTATAAAAGGCTCACTACCTCAAAGCTTCACTGTGGAGATGAGTGGCAAATGCTGCTGCTGCATCTTCGTGACTGTCACTAAAAAACCGGAATCGGGTCACCTGCATGTTTACGAACTCGTTGGACCACAAAGGACATAGCATATTTGACAGACAACGAAAGGAGGGAGGAAGTGGGACGCTGAAAAGGTATTCACTGAGGTCAGACCTAGAAAACCTTCACCACTACTAGCTACACAGAGGGCTTGGCGCTCCAAAGCTCGAAGCAATCTGTTGATGGAGCTCTGTGAATCCCTCGAAGCAGACACCACCGAGTGTTGTGGCTCTTTGAGAAAGGAGCCTGTCCTGTTCCTGCCTTTTGCAGGCTTTCACTTCTTGCAGAGGCTATGGTCTTGAGCTCGGGTCCTCACCAGCAGAGGTTTGAATCTGCCGAAGTTCCATCACCGTGAAGCCTGCATCCCATACTCCTCGATCAAAGCATCGTGTGAAACAGAACATCTGTTGATATTTTTCAAGTGGGACCTTGGCGATGCTCTCTGTTCGAGGATCCTTGAGATCTAGCACGGATGTCAATGATGTCCCAATTACCTTTCCAGCTTTATGGCATGAGAGGAGAATAACTAACTTGTTGTAAGCCTCAAAAACTTGCTTTCCCCTATTCCAGTCTAATCTGTGGCTTTATATCAAGCTGCTGTACTCCTGCTTCTGAAGGGGTACTTGAGACGGACGTGACGTACGGAAGCTGCTGAACGGGCAGTCTTTCGGCGTGCTCGCTAGGTGTGGTTGGGAAGACGTTTGTACATGCAGGTAAGGGGGAGGGCTGCATTGCCTCCAGAGTGGATGCGCTCTGCTGCCCGGACGATGGCTCTGTTGGGTGCAGGTTCTCCAGAGGCGCTCCCAATGCCCCTGGCACCGAAACGTTCGCTTGGCTTTGAGCAGCTGCCAGCTGCGCTCTCAGAGTTGCAACTTGACGCTGCAATATCGCACAGGTAGCAAGCAAAGGTGCTTCAGATCTCACAAAAAAGTGTTTCAAACACCGCCCTTTTGAAAAAAACTTCCCCAGAGAAGCATGAATCAGCGATCAGCAACATCATCATGCTCGTCCTAGATTCTATGAATGGCCATGGTGGTTCGTCCTGAGTTGACAACATATCCCTTGGCGACAACCTTGGGATGCATAAAACACACATGGCTTGTCCAGACTCCTCCGCAACACTCGAAGTGACTGAGACAGAGATTTTCCTAAATCGACATTATTTGGATGAAGAGGGATATGCAGGTTTGAGTTCCACACCTGTAGAACACATAGAATCCCGACGCAGCCATACACAGGATCCTGCACACGGGCTTGCGCTTCGTACTCCAGACTAGCCACTGCATCTTCTCGTTGTTGCAAAGGGAGTTCCTGCAGGGCCCTCTCATATAACAACGATACTGGATCAACAATCAACAAGAGCAAATAGAAAAGACAAAGGCACTTCCTTCCCACCATCCAGCAAACTACTTGAGAAGATGAATGATAGCCACCCTGGGAGCTCCCCCTTATCAAAAAAGTCCTCTTCACCAAAACGCATCCTATCCCCCATCCAGTCTACATTCGCTCAGCTTGCCCAAGTGCTGGGCAAAAGCTCGGGAAACATCTTTATGCCGCCTTGACGGCCAGGGCCCATGTAAGCCCCACGGCAACTCTATTCCTCTCTCTAGTCCTCACAGCTCTATCGATCTCCATTTTTCTTACTCTCTCCCCAGGCTTCTAACATTTTTTTACCCCTTCCTCTTTTGCACTCCTTTCCAGCACCCCTCACACATCTCTGCCCAGTCTTTTCTGGAATAGCCACCTTGAGGGTCTCCCTGCCCTCCGTTGAAGACTGGACGTATCGTGACACTGGCTTAACCAAAAGCTTGACTTTTCTTCAGCTGACGAGAAGATCGCTTCTAATCCTGTTTTTTTAACTAATCGAAAAGGCGAAAAAATTGGCCTGAAGTAACTAAAGCAGCTTACTTTCCACAAAGGATGTGGAGACAACGAACTCTTCATGATCAAATTCGTGACAAATTATGGCACCTGTCTGACTGTCAGTTCCAATCAAAACAAGCCCCAACGAGTGCAGGGGACTGTAAAAGGGACTGCATAGCGGGGGGCCGCTACATCTCAGCTTCACTACGATGTGCACAGACACAGTTTGGCAGCGAGCCTATGCTATGACGTAGGTGATGCGAAGGTTGGGTGTGGGAAGCACATGCCTGAAGCATTTTCGCGACATTGCTGGCTCCAAAAACCTTGTGAACACGCGCAAATTTTTCGGGATCGTCCCGTGGAAAATAGGGCAAAAAAATGCAGTCTTTTGTACACTTTCTGCGTAGTGATTTGCAAGCTGCACATGGAGGCTCTCCAACGGATCCTCCTCCAGATGATGGTGTCGGGCTCGAAGGCATGCCATTGATAACCCCGCTGCGCTGCTCCCCAGACAATGTGGCCGTTGCCATGCCTGCTGCTGCTGCAGCAGTTACACCTGAAGTTGCCGCTCCAGTCATCGCCAACTCTACTGTTCCATTTCCCATCCTAGCACGCTTGCTTGGTCCATGTTCCTCCTCTGTCATCCCCCCCCTCTACTCTCCCCCAATGTTCCAAATGTGCAAACTTGTCGAATGCCGAACTAGCAGACTATAAGAAATGACAGGGCAGGGAAGGGTGACTCTGAACCCTTCAGATCAGACAAACCACGCTACGAACAGGCTTGAATCTCAGCATGGCCGCTGCAGTGCCCTTCCACGGAAGACTTGCAAAATCTGAAAAGCTGGAACAATGCGGAAACTTGGAACACGGCTATCTTCTTGTCAAATAGATGATGAAATAAAAGCACGCAGGCTGCAATGGGAGGGAGGGAAGGAAAAGAGAGAGAGTGGAAGGGGAGGCAGGAGAAGGACGGGGACGGAGTTGGAGCTTAAGGACCCGCCATGGCTGCTTGCGTTTCTGCTTCTGCTGGCGTCCGTACGCTTTTACGAACCATACGTCACCGTACTGTACCTTTGAACCTTCCTACGGGAACGGGACGGCGGCGCATGGAACGGGCAGTCGGGCCTCGGCCTGCATTATTGCCGCCCGAGGGCGGGAGCGGCGGAGGGAGGACCAGGACTGGAATTTGTTTGGAGATAAATTTTCGATCTGTCCGTAAAGGCAAGTACTGTAGTGGTGCCGTACTGGGGGACGGTGTCTGATCTCAGCCGTCCGATGGTCCGCGGCTCGGACTTCAGGCCGTCGGATGCTGCGGCATAGCATGTGAAGAATGGTAGCCGACCATTGATGTGTTTTTTCAAGGGGAGGATGTGGCATTGACCTCACGATGGCGATGCCATCAAATGTGGATTTTCCCGTCCCATGTGCATTACGGACGACAAGACATGGCGGCCATAATTTCTGGGAGGACCGCAACAGTGACAACAGAAATCAACGACAACAGAATGGAGGGGGAGGGGAGGGGGAGGGGGAGAGCCGCGTGGAGAGATAATCAAACCGCATGAAGAAGAAGTCCAAGTCGAAAGCTCTTCCATTACATCCGCGCTGTGGCCGGTAAAAATTCGAAAGACGGAGAGTCAGCATTAAGGATTAGACCTACACTTCTCAAGCCTGCTGCCTATCATATACTCTGCTCAATTACAGCATCTATACCCGCTATGTACACAGCAAAAAAAAATTAATGAGCCTACGCCAGCACATATGTTAGTCCTGCTTAAGGCGCCCCCACTGCGTACTACGTGAAGCCTATAAGTGCAAAACTGCGGGAGCCTACATCGGCGAGGCTGCAAACCACGAGGACTCGAGCGTTGTTTCCGGCAGCGTCTGTTTGTCTGAGAACAGTCGGATATAACAAAGGGGGCGGCCAAGCGCTGGACTCCCTGCTGTAATGATCCCTTCCTCTTCCGACTCTGTCATGGAGAAAGCTGTGAGGAAAGCGAAAGGAGTCCGCACAGCTTCTTCCATCTCAGGTCACACTTCCCCTTCAGGCTGTCTCTCGTGTCCCTCACTCTCTCCCCCTCGGCTTGCAGCCTTCAGTCTCCTTCCACAGATATGCGTTATGTACGACCCACCGCTCCCAACCTCCACTTATACTTCATTAACTTTATTTTCATTACTATTCCCCTCTCGCTCCCCTCCCTCTGCGTATTTTTTGTTCCCCTCCACTGATCCTCTGTAATAAGCCTCCTGACCGCCAACAGCTTCTCTCTGGACATACACTGGAAGTGCTCAAACACAGTCTTCAACCACCCATGAAGGCTCCCTCCATTTCCCCCTCCGTCCCACTCTTTCTCTACTTCCCCACCTCCCCCCTTCACTCCCTCCCCCCCGCCCCTCTTGCCTGTCCCTTCAAGGGGGGGTCTGGGGCATTCTCAGTGCCTGCTGCCTAACCCAACTTCAGACCAAACTGTTGATTTGTAAGCGCATGCGATTTCCTTCAGCCTTCCTCTCCTGCGTGAGGCATCAACCTCTAAAGCTTGTTACGAGTGGGATTTGATGCAACAACATCAAAAGATTCACACATAACCTCAGTGGTAAGAAGTGGTCAAAAAACTAAAAAAAAGGGCGGTGAGGCGCAGGACGGCCCCCTTACCTCGCTTCCAGAGCATGCGGGGCCGGTGTGCATCATTCTTTGCAAAGTAAAGGCCGCATGCATTGCAGAGAGGAGCCCCGCCCTGCCGGTCTTTCCTCCAAAACGGAGTGGCGCGAGTGTTGCAGTTGCTGCAAACTTTGGGTGTTTCGGATGCCAAGGGCCGCCTCAGCCTCCTCCCGCCCTCCACATCTCCTCTCTCGTCTTCTCTCTCCCTCTTCCTCCAGTTCCCCCCTCCTGACCTTCCTTCACTCTCACCCTGTGCCCCAAAGGTTCCTCCAAGTATGGGAGTCCCGTCCTCATCGAGGCCTTGCCTTTCCCCTAAGCCTCCTCCAGCGTTTGCCCGTTCCCCCATAGGCATAGCTCCACCCTCCACAGCTGACCCACTTCCCAGCACTAGATCCGCAGGCTGCAAGAAACCCCCAAAAGAATTTTGGACCCCCCCCATGTCGGGTCTACCCTGCGCGGGATGACTTTGCTTGTTTGAGTCCTCATGAGGGATCCCCCCCATGCCATGCATAGGAAAGAGGGCGGCATGAGGAGGCGCCCATGGCTGAGTTTGAGAACACAGCCACCAAAACCAGAGGAGCTGCTGTCGCTGCATGTAAGAGGCAGCCACCCTATTGCCTGCCCTGTCCATTAAAAGACCTCCTTCCGCAGCATCCGCAGCATCCGCAGCAACAGAAGAAGTTTGTTCTCTGCCTGGGGTTGGAGGGGGCACTGCTCCTCCCAGCGATAGAAGAGGGAGCTCTCGAGGAGGGCCTCCTTGGAAACCTGGAGGGCTGTTAGGACGGGGGTATTTGGCCATAAATTCCTGCAGAGTTTTGGGGCTCCTAACCGGAGAAGGGCCCGACAAAGGTGTTGCTGGGGGAGAGGCCCCTGCGAATTCTTTGGGGTCCCAAGCAATAGAAAGTCCGGTACTTTTGTGCTTTCCTGTGTTGCATGCTGTGTCCAGTGAGAGCCTGCATTGGGCCTCCTCGTCTCCTGTCGGGAGGGGCCACACTGCGCCAAAGCTTTTCCCCGCTGTCCCCTTATGGAAGGGCTCACCAAGGGCGGCCGGAATAAGAGAGCGCGGTTGAGGGCGGATCACACTACTCCCTTCTCCTTCGAACACTAAAGCGCTGTGATCACCCCCAGCTTCAAGCACTACAAGTCGGCCCTTCGGGAGGCCCTCTATGATTGTAGGCTCTAAAACAGTCCGTCTGGAAAAGACCAAAGGAAATACCCATTACATAGTCAGACTTCCGGTACCGCCGTTACTTCACATGCTTACTTCAGCATGCATGCAGGCTGATCGGTCACTCTGCTGATGTTTAATAGCAAAAAAGGTGATGAGAGGGAGGAGGAGTGTTCACCCAGCAGAGCAACCGAGCTGCCAATGCTCATTGTCTCCCCAGCCATAGACCGCCCCAGAGCTGACATAGGCGATGCTGTGCTTCTTTCCGGCCGCCACCTGCAGCACGTGGTCGGAGCGGAGCGCCTGCACCTGCAGGGGACGGAGAGTGTCCTCGCGGCTCCCGTGCCCAGTTTGGCCCCAGTCTCCTCGGCCCCACTGCGGAACACGGGCAGCAGCTGGTCAGCAAGAGGAGAGAGGGCGCAGTGGGAGGAAGATGGATACAGGAGCGGGAGGGCAACTGCTGGCTGGAAGTGGGAAAGGGAGAGGGAGAGGGAGGGGAACCAGGCAGAGCAACTAGAGTGGGAGGCTACACATTCAAACTGAAAATTGCTCAAATTTTGCCCGGGATACATTCATTCCACATACACACAAGAGACCTCTTTTGGACCAATAATCATTTTAAGTTTGTAGACATATCATCTATCTGCTAATTGAGTTGGACTCCGAGCAAACTGCGAGGAAGCCTTTAGGTTGTTGAAATTAATAAACACATAAAGACGTCTCAGCGAAAGCTCCAACACATTAACGCCCCACATCTCCAACGTCAAGGTGCAACTTGACTCGTAGCGCAAAACAAGCCCCAAGTTTTTGCATGTACCCAGTATGTCATTCATCGTAGGATAACTCTGCCCATCCCTGAATCTTGTTGTTCAAGAACTCTCCTGAAACTGCCGTTAAGACATACATGCACATTCTTGAACAGCTTTCTGAAACATTCAAGTGTAGAGACAGGAGTTACTCACTGTGAACAGAGACCCATCTGTTGTGATCGCCAAAGTATGGTCCCCTCCACATGCAAGGCGGGTTACACGCACACCGCCCATGTGCACATATTGCGGCAACGACTTGTTGGCTGTTTCATTCAGTCCCAACGCCCCATAGGTTCCCCGCCCCCAGCTGTACACCGCGCCCTCTGATGTGAGGGCTGTGCTGTGCTGCTCCCCACATGCCACCTGCAGTCAAGCAATTCCTTTTTCAATGAAATGAATCCCCACTCAGTAAGAACAGCAATAAACAAAAACATACAATATTGTCAACACATTACCGTTAAATTTTGTAACATAGAGACACACACATCTTCATTAAGCATCACTAAAGGCCCACCTGCAGAACATTCGTTGAACTGAACTCCAAAATGAGCCTCGCGGTCGGGGACCGCAGTTGGGACCCTAAGCCCAAAGCACCATAGCTGTTGCTGCCAAAGGAAAAGACCTGCCCGCTCTCTGCAGGAAAAAGATTGGCCCGCCTTCTCACCATCGTCAGTCCAAACAAACTCTACAGAGCTTGCCCACTCTCAAACCCCCTGCCTGCCTAACCCCTTCCTCTCATAGAATGCAAGCTCTCCTCCTCCTAACCTCTTAGCCATGGCTGCCCCTCACCAGTGACTGCCAGCGTGTGGGTGGCTCCACAAGCAACCTGCATGAAGCGATGCTTTAGTGGAAGCGCCCCAACGACAGCGCGTGGCCGGCTCACCTCCTCCTCCCCTTCAACAGCGCCCCATACAACCAGAGAGCCCGTTCCTGCCCATTCGCACACACATAGCATCAGCAAATCGGTAAAAACAATCTATGTGGGTCTTCAGCGACTGATATAATCCAGAGCATACTGGTTCAGGCCCTCCATACTCGGACTTCATACTAACAGCACCATGAGAAAAAACTCGAGGCATTGCTCAGAAAGGTAAAAGCAAAAGGGAGTATGGAAAGACGTAATTAGAAGTAGTTGAGTCTCCTAGTTTCACGACGGCACTTGCATAGTGCTGAGAGTTGAGGAGGGGCGAACCTGTGACCGCTGCACTGTGGTCTCGGCCGCAGGCAACATGCCTTATGCTGCACATATCCAGAGCTGCCACCTGCACCGGTGCAGGGCTGGACATAAACCCTGAAACACCAAGCTGGCCTGCACGATTGCTTCCTGAAGTGAAGACCTGGCCATTGGCTGCCAAATTGCCCCAATCCACCAGGTAATCAGCTCACAGGAAAACATTCAAATGAGAGCTGAATTTGCAGTCGATGAATTGAAGCTCAATTTCCCGGCACTAAACTGACGGTTCCGCTTAATGCCAGCGGTTCTGGATGGAGAATTAAGATAGCAGCAAGCAAGCAACTTGGAACCGTATTAAAAGAAAGGTAGATACTGCTTCATTTAGAGGCTGTCCGTTGGCCTACCCGTGAGGAAGGCAGTGTGCAGCTCTCCACAAGCAATATGAACGAGCTGGTCTGCTGAGAAAGGAGGCAGAACCACGGGACCGCAGCCTGGCACAACGTGGCCAATGCCCAGCTGGCCCAAGTCGCCCTTCCCCCATACATGCACTGCATGCCAGAAGCCCAAAACATGGTACCCCGCATCTCCCTTGCCTTTCGTGAGCATGCACCGTCTTTTGCTTGCAAAAGACTTATACCTTCCTGCATAAGCGGAAAGAAAGTAACGCAAATTCGAGTTAACAAAGAAGACTGCGAGGTGGAGGTAAAGAGGAGTTCCAACAGGGGTTCGTTGACGTCACCTGAGGGGCGGGTGGCATTCACAATCCCAGCTGGAACAAAGTCCACGTGTTGCGTTTTGGGAGGCCATGCTGCAGATATTACAAAGTGGACAAATGAATACAAACGTTATCACTAGCAGAGGAAGCTGCCGGGGTTAGGCAGTAAGAATCCGACCCATTCAGCAACGACTCGTAGAACTTCTTACGCTCAGAAGTACACTCAAACATGGATTGAAGAAGGCTTAAGGAGCAGACACAAGGAGACCTGTTCAGCTACTCAAATGCAACCTTTGTCTAGAGGAAGAACCAAAAGGATGCCTAGCGGACGAAAAGAGATACAAATCTTTAAGAAACTTAAGCCATGCCACTTCCCACAGTCCATGAGCGAAGCTAATCCGCCCTTCAATCTCCTCGCATGGAGCTTTTCCTAGAAAATAGCTATATCCTTCCCCTGTTCAGTGGTTGCCCCCCCCAACCAGACCTTCAAGAAAGAAGATTATTGAGACCAAAGTTAGCGCAGAACCTTACCCAACATTTCCTGGCACTGCAAAGGACCGGTGGGCCAACTCTTTTTGTTTGCTTGGTCGCCTTCTTGCAACTCCTCCACCTTTCCTTCAAAGAAAGGTCAAACCCCTCCGCGATTCAACTCCGACCTCCACTTCCTCTACCTGCCCTTTCCTAAAACCCAACCCCCCTAAATCCCTCCTTCCCTTCTCCCTACCTTTCCTTTCAAAAATTCTGAGCCTCAAACAGGCTTTACCGAAGCACCAGGATTCCCGAATGTCGGAAGCTCTTCCAATAGCCCATACAAAGTGGAACATGCGTCCACCTCATGTCCATCTCATCCTCCCGCCTCAACCGTCTGCCCCGTACGTCCCTTCCGTCTCATTCTTGCCCTCGCCTCTCCCACCTACCTCCTCCTACCACCGTGTGTCGAAAAGCACGCCTCTCTCGCCCCCTCTGCTTCCTCACCAAACTGACTGTCATAAGCCCAAACCTATCACCGCTTTCCACCGCCCAGCACTCCTCTCCACTTCTGAACCTTCACACAACTACCTCCCTCCCTCCTTATCTCTTCTCTTGCGGCCCTCTTCCTCCCCCTTCCCTTCCCACTCCCCCTCCCCCTTCCCCTTCCCCCCTTTCCCTCCCCTCTCCTTCCTCCCCCTCTCCCTGTACCTGTCCTCCCTGCTCCTGCGCCAGCAGTGCAGCGAACCCTGGAAAGGCCCGCGATGGCGGCTGAGGAAGCCCGACCCTTCAAGCCAAACCCTAGCTAATTAGGGTTGAGCGGCGGGGTTGAGCCATGGCAGCGGCGCGCACCTCCTCCCGTCGGCCTGGGCGCGAGAGAGACAGAAAGGGAGGGAGGGAGAGAGGGAGAGGGAGAGGACCGCCCCGGGCCCGGAGACCCCCGCACGTGCGAGGCCACGCGTCCGCGCGGGAGAGGCGTGTCCGTGGCGCCCTTTCAGGCAGGGTGGGTGACGTGGCGCCCGCCCGGGCGGGCGAGACCCGGTCAATAGCCGTCAACGCTACGCTGGGCGGGCGGGCGGGCCCGGAAAATACGAAAAACAAAACGGGGAAAAATCTGGCGCTGCTCGCTGGCGGGCCGCGCTGGAAAATCTTCAATCCGGCAATTGCGAAAGTCAACGCGGTACGTATTTCAAAATGCGCGGCACGGGCAGGCGAGGGAAACTTTGGCGGACCATGTGTGGGAATTGTTTTGGATGGGCCGACACCTTGGACAGCCTGACGGGTCCCACGTGGCAATCATCCGCCCTTCCCCGCCCGCCGCAAAAACTGCAGATTTATCGCACGTGCGAAAACAGCTCCAGCTACAGTGCAAGTAAGCCGAGGCCGGTGCGGTGTGCGTGTAAGGATGGTGTCCAGCCGTCCGTGAAACGTGCGAATTATTGAGCTAGGCGCTGGGCACCGTCGTGTCGTCGCCAAGATTACAGGGCTATAGGCGCCCGCGGATCAATCGGGATGTACGGACAAAAAATGTACGGAAGCGGTAGTGGAGAGGCTGTCAGGAAACTGTCCAAACTTTGGGTCTTGACTTTTGGGTCCGTTCCGAGTTCCCTTGGTGCCCAAGTTGCGAACCACCGCGATTCAGGTTTTTTTCAAAAAACCGAAAGTCGGATGTGCGGCTTCATCAGTTTGAGGAGACAGGCGGCGAGGCCGGAAGGGCGACGGCAGACCTTGAACAGACCTTCGCTAATACGAGCATGCCACGTGGCTGCCAGCTGGCCGGGCCAAATGCCATTGGCTCCATTGGTGGCCACACGACAGCAAGCCGGAACGCTTGCTCTAGTGGCCGAGGTAGACATTTTTTAAATACAGTTTTTACCCCATTTTCTGGATGCGCCTATAGAGCCACGAGGCCAGTGTGTGACGTCAGACGTGGCTTCAGGTTGCCCACACGAAACCGGGCCCTTCCAGCCGTACCCGTCCTATCTGTCACGCGCTGGAAAGGGGAAATCGAATGCCGTGCACAAATTTCCGTTCCCTATCCGGGAAAATTTGCCAAAATTCTGGACGAAATCCTGCAAGTGGCCCCGCGCCAAATTGGTCGCAATAAATAATGATGATGCCGTCGCGTAAGAAAATTCGCGGGCCGATTTTCACCGTACGGCTGCCCGCCCGCCCGCCCGCCCGCCCCTCCCTCCGCGATTTTCGAGCCCCACCAGCAGCCCGGGCGGGCGGGCTGCCCCAAAAGCGCGGCACATCGTCCGTACGGCGCCCCGTTAGGGCCGCACGCGCGAGATCGCCGACCCGCCCGCCCGTAACCAGCAACCGAACGTACGGCCGCGGGGCCGGGCCTGCTCCCCTGCCACGTAGGCGCCGTGGCGCTGGACGCGTTCTCCGGGCAGGGCCGGGCCGGCTCCCGGCTCCATGTACGGCCTGCGGCCGGGGGGGCGCAGATCCAGAAGATCTCCGATGCGCAGATGGGGCATCGCGATTCGCGCCGCTTGTGGCCGCCACGCGGCAGTTGACCAACGGTCGGATGGATCTTGAAAAGGCAGATGTGCCGCGGCGATGCGCCGAATCTTTGCGAGGGCCACGCGGCGGCTGCTCCTGACGACAGCAGCCTGCGCGAATGGCCCGCCGCAACGTGGCGGCGCGGGGCCGCTCGACGCGAAGGTTCCAGAGGCTGCCACGCCAGCCACGTGCGTCGTCGCCGGGCGGCCCTTGTCGCGGTGCGGGCGGGCGGGCGGGCGGGCGGGCGGGCGGGCGGGCGGGCGGACGGACGGGGGGCGGCGCATGCGGGGAAGGCGGACCAGGGCTTATCCGCTTATCCGTTGGTTCGGCGGACGAACGGAGGCGGTACCGCGCCAGGCAGGCAGGCAGGCGGGCGGGCCAGGCTCCGTGCTGGAACCGTTCCGTCCTGTTGCACGCGTTTCCGTGTTTCCTGAAAAGGAGTCGGGTCACACGCGGGCGCGCGATGAAGCAGCGTTCCGTGTTGAACACGGCATTGGCCGCCAATTCGGATGCGCGGACGTGCGCTAGCGCGGGATTTGGTACCGTACGGTGCCTCGGCACGCGCAGCGCAGGGCGGAGGGAGGGTCAGCACCGTCGGACGAGCGAACGATGGCAAACTCGGTTTCCAACGGTTGGCAACCATCGGCAATGGCTGGCTACGTCCGCCTGAAAATGGCTTCAATGTTAAAACTAGTGGCGAATGGTTGTCAACCATTGCATCCAATTGTCAACGCTAATGTTTAGGACTGTGAGGGTAAAGTTACTGAGCCTTCTCCCCTCACCTTCCAAGCAACGCACATTTCAGTATCGAAGTCATTCAGAACGAATGACAACCTCTGATATACAAGTATTGCCCGTATGTTCTCCTTGATGGGAACACGCATTCTCTCTGGACTTGCATTCGAGCAGTCTCCCGTTGTGCGTACGGTAGAGTGATTGGGGCTGGGTGTTGGGAGGGGCAGCTTAGCCGTAAAAAATGAAGTATTTCTACAATGAATATTACCGTGTTCAGCGTGGTGTGGCCTTGCAAAACGCTGCTTCGCAAGTTTAGTGCACTAGTTTATTTCATTTAGTGTTAGCCTCATTCATGTTTTTCTGATTAATACGTGGAATCTGTGAAATCATTGTTCTTACGGATACAAGAGTGCCTTATCTTCTCCTACTCTTTGCCCACTCCACTCAAGCTCCAGTGATCCGTTTAAACTCGGCCTCTGAATGCGCCCACACCTGCTCCACCATGCCTTCCTGCCGGAGCTTGGCCAGGAGCTCCTCCACCTTGGGTCCCGCACTCTCACACTTCTCATCCACACTGTAAACCCCACCGCCACTTTCCCCCTTCGTTCCTCGAGCAACCTGAACCCCGTCCGTCAGAGGCACCCCATCAATGCTTCCTGCTCCCTCCCCACTCGCCGCCGGGTATCTCGCACTCGTTGCGAGATAGAGATGCCTCGAGCCAGACTCCTCATTCGGAATATAGACGAAAGGCCCGATAACCGCAAACAATGCTCGTAGAAAAAACTCAATGCTCGACCTACCCCTCGCCAGGTTCGATCTGACCGGGCCCGGAAAGTCGTGAACGAAGCTCACATCCGGCGCCTTCTTGGCCAGAGCTTCAAGAGACAAAGTGATGAGGGAGGCTCCGTGACCACGCGCAGAGAGCACGGGGATCTTCCACCCTTGGAAGTCGTTGCTGAAGATGGGGCCTTCTTTACCGCCGGCAAACACTGAGACGACGCGTCGAAGCGCAGTGGCATTTTGAAGGAGGGGGAGCAGATTTCCGATAAATCGGGCGCGGGCGTAGTGGATCAGAGCTGTGGCAGCCTGAAGGCCTTCCGTCGTCTCTGTGAATGGAAAAAAACATCGAGCGATTGTCATGATCAAAAGCGAATTCCCCCTAGGGGTTAAAGAGGAATGGGGAACCCAGAATACCGGGGGACATACCGGTACCAAAGGTCAATGTTCCGATAGTGATAAAGAGGAGGTTGATCGTCCTCTCCCTGCTCTTAATGTCCCGACAGACATCGTCGACGTTGCGTATTAGGCTGACATCCGCCTTGATGAATACCGCCTCCCCCTCCGAGTTCAGCGCTTTACATGCCGCCGTAATCCGGTCGGCAGCTTCCTGTGAGCGGCCAACAAAGTAGATTCGCGGCTTCAGTGCGTGCTTTACGAGCTGCAGAAGAGTGTACTCGCCAATGCCGCTGGTGCCACCCACAAAGACGGCGACCAGACCCGGCGGAAGAGTGGTCGCGATGCGGGAGTTTGACGACAGGACATCAGAAAGGGAGACCATGCCGTGGGTTGCGGGAGGTAAAGAAGGCGAGGACGTGCTGAAGCTTGCGCCGAGGGGAAGGGTGGGGAGGGGGGGAGGGGTTGAGGGGGGAATTCAAGTGAGATCTAAAAAATAAAAAAAAGAGGGCCGAAAAATGCCCACTAAGGTCACTTCCTCCTCTGTCCTCTATCCTCTCACACTCTCTACTCGCCTGAGTCAGTCGAAAAAATGTAGAGCAAGGTGAGATGTCAGTAAGCTGAGCTGAGAGGAGCAATTTCGGTACGACAGAGGCGCGCGGCGAGCTCACACGCTGGCAGCAGCATACTACCCAATGCCCCTCGCCCCCTCGTCCTCTCCCTCAGTCCTTCACTGCACCAGATGCTCCCTCTGCCCTCACTGCCTCCCCCCTCCTTCCCCGAACCTTCCTGGCGCGAGGCCGTGCCTGCGCAGCCCCGATCTCGATCTCCGCGAGGCACAGACGCTGCACGGGACGTTCCATGCGCCCAGTCGCGAACAGTTTCACGCCCTCGCAGTCACTAGTAGCTGGCAAGTAGCGTCATTCACATTTCACCTGCTGGTCGTTTTACGGAGCGTAGAACTGGAACTTTAACAGCGCTGCTTGCGTTAAGACGTTTCCGTGCTCCCGGGCAGCCTCTCCCGGTGAGGTCCTTTGTTGGAGGCCCTCAGAGCCTGAGCGTGCTCCTGCAGCCATCCCATGCCTCCCTCTTTCGTCTCCCTCACTCCCTCTCCTTCTCTCCCTCTCTCCCCCCCTCTCTCTCTCCCCCCTCCGCCTCCCGCGGCATGCTCGTCATAAAGCCCGCCTTTGTGAGCCACACGGAGCGGTCGGCCATATTCTCAGTGGATGTGCATCCCGATGGCACGCGGTTCGCGACAGGCGGAGCGGATCACAAGGTGCGCGTGCAGGCGTGCTCGGTCCTAGCCCCGCCGCCATAGCCTGGTCCATAAGCATGCTCTGCAGCGGCGCTCGCCTAATGAAATCATTCACATGGACCCCTCGCTATGGCTTCAAGGTCGCCTGTCGACATTGGGGAAGCGTACATTGCGGGAGGGCGTGCATACAGTTTGTCTTTTTTTTCCTTTTTAACATTTTAGCGCTTATTTCCTTATCGTGTACCTTTACCAGCATCGAAAAAACCTGATTAATGCATTTTTGGTGTGAGTTGGAGTTAACTATTGTTTTGAATGCATGGAGAAAAGAAGGATCATGCTCATGATGTTTCTACTTGATTCAATTCTCAAGTATTTTGAGAACTTTGAGTAGTCGGGCTCATGCAAAAAGAGAGTTGGCCATACAAAGCACGGCATTACTTTGTATGAGCTTAAGAAAGGCTGACCTTTAGTCTTTTCACACGATGATCATGAACGAGCGGAAGTGTGCATCCTTCCTCTGTAGCTTGTTCTCACAAACTTGCTGCTTATTTCAGCTCTTGCAATCTTCTCCGCTCTATCTTCATGCCAAAGAGCTAAAACATTCCCTTCCATGCCAATCAGGTCCGCATATGGAACATGGCCGTCCTTCTTAACTCGAAAGCGGAGTCAGATCCCTCCGTTCCTCGCTCTCTCGCGGTCCTCAGCTCCCATTTCGGGTCGGTGAACTGTGTTCGCTGGTCCCCAGGGGGGCGGATTATTGCTTCTGGATCTGACGACCGCATGATCAACCTTCACGAGCGGCGGGCGGGGAAGGGGACGGTGGAGTTCGGCAGCCGAGAGCAGGCAGATGTGGAGAATTGGAAGCTGAGCATCACTCTTCGAGGCCACATATCTGATGTGGTGCAGCACTGTACACCCTCGCTGGGCCCTTGTTTGGGCTCCATTACTTCGTCCTTGGCTTCACGGGGTGTCATAGCTTGTATTACTTCGTGGATGATGTCCGGAAGTAGGGGAGTCTCTGAGAGTCGTTCGGGAGGCTACTCCCTCTGAGCTCTCATCTCTGGTTGTGTGCGGAATGCTTACATGTATATGTATTCGGTTGTTTGAGGCCGAAGATCAGGTTTGGTTTTGCAGCAAATGCATCAAAGCGTTGTTTCTCATGCTCTACATCATTTTGGTTCGTATTATTTTCCATGAAACTTGGGGAAAATGCCGACCAGCTATGGCCACCCATACCCATATTGCTGTTTCCCTACCTTTTCTGCTAATACTCTCAGAATCCATCCATTTTTCCATCCATCCACCCGTCCGTCCATCCGTCTGCTCATCTGCCTATTCATTCGTTTTCTTTATCCCTTATCCATTCATACTTTCTAATACAGTGTGCGCATTGTATGACACAGGTTGATCTCGCATGGTCCCCTGATGGCGCATACATCGTCTCCTGCGGCCTTGACTGCTCCGTGCGCGTTTGGCAGCTTGACAATGGCGCTCAAATCGCGGCCCTGGAGGGGCACAAGAGCATGGTGAAGGGAGTGGCATGGGACCCCATTGACTCCTTCATTGCCAGCCAGTCCGATGACAAATCGGTGCGCGTTTGGAGGACGAGGGATTGGACTCCTGTTGCAGCCGTGGAAGGGTGCTTTGAGAAAACGGTGCGTGCAAACAATGCCTGACTATCTTATGAGTGCAGTGTTCGTTCGTTCGGGTTAGGGTCTGCTCGTTTGGACCGCAAGTGGAAAAATATCCTTGTTGAACTTAATGTTCACTCCGATTCTTGAGTCGTGAATCTTAGTTAACTCACTGTCTTCGTAGGGTGGTGACCGCTGAACCGATACCCTAACAAATTGTCAAACTCTTAGGGCCCTGGAAACCCTGTAACTGAAAATCTATAAAGCGAAAACTTTGAAAAGCCCTGAGAAAACATGTGGGCAGGTGGGGCCTGAGACAGATCGGTGCAACATTTTTTCGCCGGCTCGACTGGTCTCCATGTGGCACGTTCCTCACAACAACACATGCATTTGCAGCTCCTCAGCATACAGCGGCTGTGATTGACCGTTCCGATTGGTCAAAGTGCTATGACTTTGTGGGGCATGGAGCACCCGTAGTAGTTGTACGGTACAACCAATCTATGTTTCGGCGGTTGCTGCCTCTCCAGAAAGAGTCGCAGAACGGAAGCCATGCAAAGAAGCAGATCTCCACTGACTTCGACGGCTCCTTACAGGAGAGCCGCGAGGCGAGTGAAAAAGCAGAGGGGCACATTCTGGAGAAGACGGGATCTGTGGCGGGTCAGCAGGGGGAAAGGAGGGAGCAGGGAGGGCCGTACAACTGCATAGCCATAGGAAGTCAGGATTGTAGGGTCACCGTTTGGGTCACAGACCGAGCCAAACCGGTGCTGGTTGGAAAACACTTCTTTCAGCAACCCATTGTAGATCTTGTATGGTGAGTAGAAACCTGAAATTGAATTCCTTCCCCTCTTTTGTCATTTTGAGAAACTGCTTCTGTGCACGTATTGTTCTATTCCTGAGAATATACCGTTTTAGGAACACCATGCTCGACTAGTGTATTCTTTAGAACTGGATCAGAAAATTGAACTTGTAGAAAGGAGGTAAGGGACTTTTCTGATCAGTCTTGAATACTTGACTGTTTGGCCTTTAGGCCAGCTGACTAGTGACAGGATGTTTTTGATACGAGTTCAACAGATGATGCTAGGTCTGAAGGCAGTTTTGCTAAATACTTTTTGCATTCTGCACGAATGGGGGGCAGGAGTCCGGATGGCTACTCTCTGCTCTGCTGTTCCACGGACGGTTCCGTCGCAGTTTTCAATTTCACTTCTGCGGAACTTGGAATTCCCCTCACTGCAAAGGAAATGGACGACATCAAGTGTGAACGTTACGGACGAGTGAGAGGCCGCCAGGTGGCAATTGCGGAAAGCGCAGCATTGATGGCTCTCGAACAAGCCGCCAGGAGGCAGAGCAGCGCACTCGCCTCCTCTGCTGCTGAAACCCTAAAACCCGTACAAACCCTAAAGCCCCCTCTCACCCCACAAGTTCAGAGCAGCGCAGAAGCTGCCCCTCCTGCTGCTGCTGCTGCTGCAGTGGTGGTAGTAGAAAGGCACAATGAGGGTTCTGTGAAGAATGTTTCTGGGGGTGATGTACAGGCAGGGGGAGAGGGAGCTACAGCTGCTGCCCGAGCCCTCTCTTCCGTCCCTTCCACTGTTATTCGCCAGATCGAAACTCGAAGGCCTGACGGTCGGCGACGAATAATTCCGCAGCCGGTGGGAGGTGTGGGAGGAGATGTGGCAGGCCCTGCTGTTGGAGTTTCAGCTGCTGAAAGGAGAGCGGGAGAAGGTGTTAGTGATCGACCCTTTTCCGGCTCTCTAGCCCAGAGTAGTGAGCAGCCTGAAGCTGTGAACTTAGCCGGGCAGAAACGAGCGTCGGAGGCAGCAGGACCGGTCGATGGTGCGGAAGCAGAGAATGGGGAAGCTAACGGAGCGGTCAAGAGGTTGAAAGTTGGTGAAGGGGGTGAGGATGGACGAGGGAGGGAGAGCGCAGTCTCAGGTAGTGCAAGGGAGAGTGCTCCACAAAAACATCAGACATTGGTTTTTGGCGGGACGGCAAGTTTGCGGGAGAAGGATGTGGTGCAAGTAGCTTCTGGGGAGGCACATATGAGAGGGAAGACTATCTCTGTCGTAGTGCGCGAGGAGGGGCAGAGTCCCCTCGTGCTGGAAGCAAGACCAGGGGATGCCTCGTCCGGTACGATAGCTCCTTACTTTATTTCTTGACATCCCATAAATCTCAAATAATATCACGCTCCGGGACGGCTGAATTGCCAGGCACACCTATACTAGAAAATGTGAGAGATTCATAGTTCAGCATGTCTTGGGGCCTCTCACTTTGAAGTGCTAGAAGCGACTCGAGTGTTAGAATCCTGAGTCTTTGCATACGTGGCATCAAAGTGAATCTATTTTGTTGTTTGACGGATGCGAGCAGGGCCCTCTCTCCGCTGCACGCAAGCCGGCTCTCTACTTTGGAAGGACGCTCTGCCTGCTCCTGCGGCGGCAATCACAGGCACGCTCTGCTTTTGGGCTGCGGGTCTCGAGGACGGAAGCCTGCAGGTGCTTCCTCCGCCTGGAATTCATTGAAATTCCGCGTTCATACTGCATCAATGTAGAAATTAGCAATCCCAGAATTTGAAACCTATCGCGTTTGCTATTCATTCTGCATCAAACATTCCCGAAAACCTAGCAGAACCCATTGCATGGTTGGATTATTCAGACTGCTGACACCATAATACACGAAATCGAGGCTATTTTTCATAAACCATCCTGTTTACATATTGTGTGGTTCAGGTATACACACGAGGTGGGAGACGAGCCCTTCCCAAGATTTGCATGAGCAGTCCTGCGGCTATGCTCGCCAATGACGGCGGCTGGCGACTGCTGGCCGTGACGCGACACGGAGAAGTACAACTGTGGGACCTTCAAATGGGGGCCTGCGTCCTGCGGGAGAGCGCTATACCTCTCCTCACATCCTCGTCATTTGGGGGGGCCGAGGGTGAGTGAAACCTCCGACCCACGCGTGCATTGTATGCTGCTTTCTAGGGTTTGTGGAAACGCTTAGGATTCGTTTAGGATTGGTTAAAGCTCGCCTTGTTGCTGCTTCTCATTCTATAGAGGAGCTGGTGCAGGGCAGGTATTACATGTGACCTCGGCGCGCATCACTGCCAGCGGGGCTCCCCTTCTTGTCCTAAAGTCAGGCAACGCCTTCGTGTTCCATGCTGCAATGAAAGCGTGGCTTTGCCTCGCTCACAACTCGTTTCCTCTCTCCGAGTTCACTTCCTGCCGGCCCTCCCCCTCAGGCGGAGAGCTCGCGGAGCTTCAGGCGGGACTCGTGCAAGGGAGGGCGGACGGCCGCCTGTTTGCCAAGACGGCGGCTTCGTTTCTAGCCAGGTCAGAGCTTCAAAAAACATCAAATCAACAGCGAAACTTAGCAGACCCTGACTTCAAGAGTATTCAACTACTGAAGGCTCACAAAGATTAGAGGGGCTGCAGAATCGTATGCAGGTCATTTCGGGAGTAAGGGAAGGAGAAAGAATGGGAGGAAAGGCAGTGAGGCAGAGGATATTGCCGTTGGGTTGCACTTTGTAGTATGCATCAGAATGCTCCTATGCATGTTTTGCTGAGCCTCTAATCCAAAGACGCGGAAGTAGCAAAACCCTGAACTTTACCACGATATTCTGGACAGCTTTAGACAATTGAGGACATTGCGAAGCCAAAGAAACAATACGAGAGATCCTTGACATAGGAAACCTGTTTATTAATCGCAGTGGTGTTGAAGAAGAGAAGGAGCAAACTCGCGACCATTTGGAGGACCAGATAGCGAGTGCAGCTGCCCTGAAGTCGGGCCCAGAATACCGCCAATGGCTGCTTGCATATGTTCGCCACCTCACCAGGTAACCTCCTCCCTCCTCTCTTCCCTCCCCATATCTAACTTCCTCCCGCCGTCCCTGTTTCTCTCCCGTTGTCTCAACCCTCCGTCTCCCTCCTCCCCCATCTCCCAGCTCCCTCGCTTTTCGATTTTTTTCCCTGCTCCCCCTCTCCAGCCTCTCTCGGCCTCCCTCCTTTCCTGGCTTCTGACTCTAAGTCTCTCCCTTCCCAAGAGCAGTGACTTAAGCCTTATGTCATTTGAGAACCTTCTCTCACCGAGCCTTCAGAACTGTGCAACGGTAAAGCCCTCACATTTGTCTGTCTTGCTGCCAAGTGCGCAGAGAGGCCGATGAGCAGCGGCTGCGGGAGGTCTGCGAAGAGCTGCTCGGCCCGCCCGGCGGAGGCGAGGCGATGGGCTGGCAGCCGGTGAAGCTGGTGGGGAAACAACTCCTCCCCTCGCAACTGCTCTGTGGGCGCCCTCAGTCCCAAGTCCCAAGTTGGGATTGCAGGGGTCCTTAGGGTTATGGCGGACACACGTTGATTGCACCCTCTCCCTCTTGCTTAGCAGACGGCTGTACAGAATTTCCGTCACAAGCTACTTGCTCACTCTCCACCGCTGGGAATTGGCAAGAAGGATTTCTTGAGCGTGTTCAGCATCGGGGTAGAGAGACGATGACCCGGACGAGAGGCATGCAGATTCTGGTTCAGTTTCTCTCACTCTCAGCACATTCTAAATCCTTCCTTCATTTGGCGACTGCGTTTGGGGTTCAGGGAGTGGACAAGCGCAAGCTACTGCGGGAGGACGTCCTTCCCGCCATGTCGCGGAACTTCTCCATTCAAAGGCTCGCCAACGAGTTCCTGGACCTTCTGACAGACATGGAAGAGACAGACACAGTCGGTTAAGCTCTGAGCACATAGCCGCATAGCAGCGCATGACATCCGCATATGCTGAAAGTAGGTGGGTGACCACTTGAGGCCTTCAGCATCCTCTCCAGGTTATCTTCCCCCCCCCCTCTCGCTCTCTCTCGCTGTCTCTCTCGCTCTCTCTCCCCCTCGCTTGCCCTCTCTGGCGCTGCAACAGTTCTCAACTTCAGTGACATCTTCCAGTGGGAGATCCGAGAATTACGCTTACACAATGTGTCCCTCCAATTTTTCTTAGGTCCAGGTGATCCTAAAGTGTAGATGTTTAGCTCTACCATCCGATTCTGCACATGGAACCGCGTCATGGAATGCTTCAAGAATCAGTTTTAAAACGGTGAGAGTAGAGGCCAAACAAACGGCTTCATGACAATCCTTAGCCCTCCCGCCGATCCTGAACTGTCAGCTGCCTCCATAGACCGACTGCACTTTTCTTGGTGAAGGTCGCAACCCGCTTCCTTGTTCCATCACCTGCAGCCCCCCCCCCTGGCCGTACGGCGGTCGGCGCACGCATGGATCTCGGCGGATCTTGACTCTGCAGGAACCAGGCCCATCACGTTCCGTCACGTCCCGTCCGGTATAAAGGCGCGACGCCGCCGGCCCCCGTCTTTCCCCTTTCGCGGATTCCCAGTCTCTCTCTCTCTCTCTCTCTCTCTCTCGCAGTCCCCTTGCCGCTCTGCCCAGCTCCGCTCTGCCGTGGCTTGTCGTCGACATAAAAAGATAGAGAAGAAGAGTCGAGAATGATCTAAAATTTTTCCCATCTGCTCCTGTTCGTTTCGTTTGTGCTACCAGCAGTAGCTTCGCTCGCTGCAACGGCTGCCCCTGCCGATGCCAATAGAGCGAAGGTAGCGTCTGGCACCCCCCCCCCCCCCCTCCCCCCTCACCTTCCCCTTCCCGAGGAGA
Source organism: Zygnema circumcarinatum (assembly GCA_037447605.1). Lineage (NCBI taxonomy): Eukaryota > Viridiplantae > Streptophyta > Zygnematophyceae > Zygnematales > Zygnemataceae > Zygnema > Zygnema circumcarinatum. The sequence goes on from CM074805.1 coordinate 175,492, forward strand.
ATTAGGAGGAGAAGCAACGGACACCGTCGCTCCTCAACCCAGCGCCTCCTTCAGACACCCGTTAACCCTTGTTTCATTGTTGTGTGCTGCAAGATGACCTCTCCCTTCGTGCTTGAGGGAAATTCAGTGCCGGATGAGGATGTTTGGTGCGATTAGTTAGCAACACTCGGGAGACAGACGCTCGGAAGAACGTATTCACCGCCGCTGCTTCTTGCATGCAGTATTGTTCAGGGCATTATCACTCCTTCGGAAAGCTGCTGAGATGGTCGTGCAATGTAGAACCTAACCGAAGAGGTATGGATAAACGGGCCAAAATTGTATTATCGACAAAATAATTGGACCCTAAAAGCAAAGGCACTACTATTCTGCAATTGGGAAAATCAACCTCTGTCAAGCGCGTGACTATTTTGAATTCCTTCTCCTATCGCTATTCTCACTCTCTCACTCTCGCCCTCACTCTATTTCCCTCTCCCTCGAGCTCTATCTTAATCACAAAATTCAGAGAGTCACGCCGTTTTCTCACTCTGGGTTTGGCTGCTTTAGCCAGAGTGACCTTGAAGCCCTCATATCGTCTCAATAGCCGGAGGCGCCTTTTGTGGCGACTTTGCCACAAGTTGCTTTGTCTTTTCCAAAACACCAAAAAAGATGGACCCGCCGATGCCAATCCACAGCACTCGCGGCCCCACTCCCTGCAGGCATGCCCCGCTCTCGCTCTCACTCAGCTCCTCATGTCCTCTGCCTGACAACGGTGGCATCTCACTTGTGGAGGGGGAAATGGTGAGGACAGAGAGAGGGAAGGGAGGGAGGAGGAAGGGGGGTGGGGGCGGCGATGGGGGAGGGACGGACGGGGGGGGGGGAAGAGGGAGAATGGGAGAGGGGGAAAGGGGGTGTTGGGGAGAGGGGGAGGGGGGGAGGGGCGGGGTGGGGAGGGGAGTTGGGGAGAGGGAGGAGGGGGAGAGGGTGAGGGAGGGAGGGAGAGGGAGGGAGGGAGAGGGGAAGAGAGAGGGGGAGGGAGTGGGGGAGCGGGAGAGAGGGAAGAGGGGGAGAGGGGGGAGGGAGAGGGGAAAGGGAGGGGTGGAAGGAGGGGGAAAGGGGGAGGAGGGAGGAAGGGAGGCGTGTCCATATCAAAGCACAAATGCGATGACTAGGAAGGGAGTGGGGCGGGTTCAATCAAAGACGCACCCGGAACAGAGCGCTGACACCTTCTTCAGCGCAGATTTTAGTGATACAGTCTGCCACTCCCTTATATTGGCCGCTAGTTCCCTGTGTGGAATGCAAAAAAAAAGGGTGAATGGAGGGAGTGGGGGGTTGTAGGAGAGAGAGAGATAGAGAGATAGAGAGATCCTGCCGTATGATCATTTTTTCAGAACAAGAACAATCCAGCGAGGCACAAGAGATCAAGGACAGAGTAGAACAATTTCTCGGTCAGAAGATAAGGACAAAGTCAGCTTGCACGGAATCCAAACTCAGCCAACTGAAAAGGAAAAGGTAAAGTGAAAAAGGAAAAAGAATCGAATAAGAAATCGATGTACGATGTGATGCTGTGCTCACCTGGACCATAAGCCTTGTCTTGATGACATCCAACGGCGTGGTGATGGCTCCTGTTGCTGCGCCTGCACATAGGGAGCCCCATCGTATTGAGCTTCACCAACGTAATAAAGGGCCCAAAAGGAAAAGAACAGGGACGGCTTCTTTCGCATCCGAATACAAATCAAATGGTCCTGATATGAAGAGAAAACTAATCAGCAAAGTAAACTAAAGATTGAGCCTGCTTGAAAAGGTAGGGCCTATCTGGTTGAGAAACATGTCTTCGTGTTTACTGAAACAGTTCTCAATGTTCAAAGGGCATAAGCCCACCTGCTGCTGCTCCGATGACCGCCATCTCCGGATCCTTGAGCTCTCTCTTCAGCTGGGGATACAGAAAGGAAGCAGGTGCAAACATAAAAGGAAAAAAAATCAAACTTGGCGTTTCCAACAACCTCATTATCACAGAGAAAGGGACGCAGAGCGCTCACTGAAACGAAACATGAAGTTAAGCTGAAACTGTTCGGCAGCGAATTGAATTTCGGGAGATTTCAGGGCTCTCTCACCGCTGCCCGGCCTGCAATCTTGAGTTGCTCGTAAAGCGCAAACTGGATTGCGTCGAAGGGCAGATCTCTCAAAAGGAAAGCTCCGTAACCCTGCCATGCCAAGCCTTCCCCATCCCGTCAGATTCCTCACAAACGCACCACATAATGGTCAGAGGAGTAAGGCAAACGAAGAGAGAGGGAGAGGTGCCCTGCGAGAGCGGGAAAGAGAGCGAATGCAGAAGGAGAACCGCAAAGGAAGGATCAAATACTCCTGTAGAGGGAAGCACGTGGCATGGCAAAACAATGCTGTAATCCCATAGAGAACTTACAGCATAGAGCCCTCGGAAGCCCTCCTTCGCGAGAATTCCTCCTACAGCTGCAGCAGGAGCAGAAAACTGCCCTGTTTGCATGCGCTGCTTCACCACCTGCCCCGCAGAAACCACCTCCTCCCGTGTACAAAATGAGGAGCAGCGTAATCCAAGATAAAATAGATGCTTACAGTGCCTCCAAGTACACAACGGAAGACGAAAGAGCGACGTCCTGGATGGGAGGAGAGAAAAGTGTGAATGGAAAGTAACTCTGGAGGACCAACAGTTTTCCACTTGAATTCTCTACTTCCACCTTTCTGTCATAGATTCGTAAGGGAGCGGAAAGCATCAATGGTCGTATGCAAACATCACCTCTGTTGGTACTCGGACAAGAGAAGCAGCAAGCCCCCCTGCGGCTCCGGCACTCTGGAAGACAGCGATAAGAGTGGAGGATGTGAGAGGAGAAAAGAGTGGCGACGGGAGGGCCGGGAAGGTAGGTGGAGTGAGACGAAAGGAAGCGAGAGGGAGTCAGGGACATGGAAGAAATGCACCGAACGGAGTAAGGAAAAGAAGTGGATGATGAGGGACAAGGGATGAGGGTTGAGGTGGGAGAAAAAGGAGGAGAGGGAAATTGAGGAAGACTTAGGTAATCCGTGAAGGAGAGGCAGAAAACGTGCAAATGAGAGTGGGAGAGCACATACCAAATGGGCCCCAACTGACAGATTATCCGGAAACAGCTTAAGCAACTTCTGCTTAATTGGCTCGTACACTCCAATGAATATAGCAGAGGCACTGCGGTTCAGTCCGTGACAGAGAGGTCAAATGAAGGAAAACGTAACTGGAGAGTTGAGCAAATCCGCCCTCTTGAAGTTCCATTGCTAGAATTGTTTTACTGGTTTCTTGGATGGCTATGCCAATGAGGCTTTCTAGGGGCTGGCAGATGGTTTTGGAATCCTGTCAATTTGCGATGGCTATTTGAGTGTTCCATCTAACTTCCCTGTAAATCACATGCAATCCCCACCCTCATTATTTTCATCTGCTCCATTTTCCTGCTACCTGGTTCCATGCTATAAATCACTTTCATTCGTTCAGTAGAGAAGTGAGTGAGACAGTCATGACTCACGGCAGGACACCAAGTAGATTCCCAGAAAGTCCAGCATAGAGTCCCTTGAAGTTGATTCCGCCGCCTGCACGGGCCACCTGCTACCATCTATGCATTAGCTATCACGCTCAACATGTCAGGGCGTGTGCGAGCCAGGAAATCTTCACTGGCTAGGACGAACGGAACATTGAATCAAACCACTGCACAACGAGTTATTTCGATTATGTTTTGAACGATTGTGGAACTTTCCACGTCAATGTTTACGGTTCAAAGATAGCTAGAAGGTGACAAAAAGAGCCACAGCCGACTGCTACGACTTAATAAGATAGCAAGAACAAGATGACGAAGCTGAATTCCACAGCCTCTGAAACACACAGCAGAAAGCTTAATTACTTGGAGACGTGTCTTTATGGTGTCAATAGGGTACAACACTGTCTCGACTGTCACCCCCGCCACAGCGCCCGCAACCAGACCCTCTGCAAGCCACAAGGATTCCCCAATTACATATAGATACAGAAAATAAGATTAAGTCTACCCAAGCCGTTCTGGTGAGGAGTTCAATACACATGTTCGTGTTTCCAAGAAGTGCTGAGTACAGAAAGCAATCTCCATTATTACTGTTGTCCTGCTTACACATCTACTATTCATATGCAGAAAGCCTCGTCTGTAGGCGACTGTCTTTGAATAGTAAACCAAACCCACACTTAGGTTGTGGTTTGTAGGCACAAAAAATGGTGCACATCAGAGACCGTGTATTCAGATCCATTAGTGAAAGCTGTAGTGTTTTCGCACACAAGTAAAGGAAAGGGCTGCTCATCCCCATTGTTTTTGTTAATACTGAATTCGTCTGACTTAAAGGCAATTCAAGCCAATGTGATAACTGGACAGACTTCCTCTTCGATTCGTTTTTCACTCCAGATACATATAGCTGCACTTGATGCAAACAAACACAGTACTGATCCACAGTTCAACCCTCTGAAAGGAGAAACGAGGAAGATAAGTAGAAGAAACTTCATGAAGCAGTGCTCACAAGATCAGAGCAATAAGGCAAGGAGAGCATGGTTGTTATGTGGGAAGTTGTCGACGCAACCCATAATGACGCGCCTCAGTGGCGGAGCCGAGTCTGCGTCACACGTCACACTGACATACTGCAGACCCGCAGAGCTCTTCGTCTCGGATGCCGCCCTCAAACTCATGAAATGTTTGCGTCTGCGCACCTTTGCTTCCCCTGCATCGCTCCGGTGATGTCAGAATTAGACAGTGAGACAGATTGACAAGGGAAATTATGCGGGAATACTTTCGTTGCTAGAGAGGGGTAGAGAGGGGTGGAGGGGCAGACCTTTCCCACGCAACAGACACGGGAATTGGTTAGAGGAAAGTGGGGGGAAAGAAATAGAGGTAAGACAAGGGTAGAGATGCAGGAAGAAAAGGGATTTGGTCGACCTCTGCTTGAGCAAGATTGGGCAAGTGGCATTGAAAGAAAGGCAGGTGATCTCTGGACCAAATTTGAGCCATTTCATAACGCTGCGCATCTTACTGGCATTGCGATACGGCTACAGTTTGTTTCATTCGAAATCATGCCTAACCGGCCCACATGGGTTTGAATGACATCAAACCTCACAGTTCAAGGAACCATTCATGCTTTACTTATCCCAACCCTCAGGTGATCCTATGAAGTACCTTGTCTGTGCCATCCAAGTTTCTCGACTCCCTCCGCAAAGCGATCCACGGCCCACTGAGCTGCTTGGGGAAGGCAGATTCGATCGGGAAGCTGTCAACACACTCGCAACAAAAGGCAAATCAGATCAAAATGAAAATAGGCTGCACACCTTAGACCATAAGCAAAACTCACAGAGTTAATCATACTTGGCGATGAGATGACTTCAACGTACATGTAAAGAAAGGCGTTCCACAAGTTCGTTAGCACCAAAGAGGACATTGGATACAGCAATTGGAGACGGCTGTTCAGTCAGCAAACAAACGAAAAGCAGACCAGTCAGGATTTCAGAAGATAAAGTTGGAATTTATCTAGCATAAAAGAATTCTTGTATCGAACTGGAGAAAAAATGGTGGGTAAAACGTGACGAAGTTCTCAAGGAATATCAAGTCGTCTGGGTAGGATTCGTAGTTCTAGTTGCACGATTCATTTTGTTTTTTCACGACAGACTATGCACAGCAGTCACTTCCCTGCTTCCTGAAAACACTCAAACACTCAAGCATTTACCAAACGAATAGCAAGTTGTGAAAAGTCGTAGAAATCGTTTACAGCAAGAAAGTTAAAAGCCTGCGCTAAAACTTTGTCCGAATGCACTAAAATCTAAACTAATTCTCAACCGGAACAGAGGATGCTTAACATACACTCTCGTTTTAACACCGAAGAAAGCGAGTCAAGTTGTCTGTCACATCATAAAGAATGGAAGGACGGGACAGTGCAGCCATCAATTGAATTCTTGGACTTCTAACGGCAAGACTCTTCCGTAAGATTCAATTGAAGGGACTGTAAGTAGTACCCAATCCATTTGCACCAAAACTATGGCCTTAACATGGTCACATTTTAAGAAAAATAACAATAAAATGCGACCGAAACACCAGGCATTGTGCTAGCTTCCTTGTTTAAAAAAAAAAACACCTACGCATGCAACCTTTGTTAATGAGTGGGCATGATACAAATTGACGGCTCAGAAAGACTGTTAAAACTCACCGTGAGTACGGCAGTGGTCACCTGCAAGCCGTCTCTGCGCTCCACACGCATTGGTGCCATGGCGAGCAAGTCCCTTCCTCTCCTGCATTCAAGTAGCTCAATGTGCCAGCTGTAAGGGTGCGGGCATTATGAATCACATGAGCTCCACCTCCCTTTCTCTCTCTCTCCCCCTACTCCACTCTCTCTCTCCAGTACTCCGCCTTCCCTCTCCTGCATCCCCGGATACACTCGCAAATATCTCGCACACTCGCCCATCCCATACTCCCAGTGTTGCCCTTCTCTCTCGCTCATCTCTTTGCGTGCCCTTGCAGCTGCATTCGCCTATCGCAGCACATTTCATCCTCGCACAGCGCACTCACGCACTCACTCACTCACTCACCACAGCAGTGGCAGGAGGAGATGCCTGCAGTACTGCGACCCCCCCCTCTGTGCTCTCGCAGGCGCCTTTGAAGCCTGCAACCTTCAAACATTCATCTGCATGCAGAGAATTTCATGTTTGTGTTAATGCTAAAACAGTTCATCATCGGCCATTAGTGACCCGCCATGTGTAACGTTTGTATACGTGGCGGATCGCCATTGGAAGTGCCCCACTAAAAGTCCGCATGGGAGTACGGTCTGTGTTCCTTCCTGTCTATCTCCGCCATGAAAGTTAAGATATGGCGTTGGCTACTCCATGAAGCTTATCTCACCTGTAGTGTAACTTATTTGCAGGAGTGAGCTGCAAGCTTTAGAGCATTCTCCACTGGGGTCGGATGTGTGCTAGGTTTTAGCACTTGTTATGACGTCCTTCAAAGGGTCTGGCAGGCAGGTCGGAAGGGATTTTGAGCGAGCAGTGGATAGGATGGGCCCTTCGGGAGAGGAGGAGCAAGTTGAGCAGCTTCTTGCGGAGCTGGGTGAACAGAGTCTCCTCGCACTGCGCGTTGACGGCCACAGAGTGCGGGGTGAAGAGCAGAAAGGTGTCGCAGAACTCCATGGAGGCCAGCACCTCCAACCAGACACAGAGGGAGTCGAGGGAGACCTCGCTATTCGACTCGCTCTTCTCAAAGGGAGGTCTGTAAGGAGCCAACAGTTACCGGCTACAGGTAGGCGCTTTGTAAAAGGTAGTCCTGACGATGCGGAGCAAGCGCAGAGTAGGTCTGTAGAGGTGCAACCTATAAGGAAACTAGCAGCGATGGCCGCTCCCACATCACCTGCAGTCCCTGACCCGCAAGTTGTTGACTCCCTCGGCGAGGAATTAGCATCACGCCTGCAAGCTTTAAGAGCTTCGTCACAGCCACGGAGAGGAGGTGGCGCAGCCACAGCAGCCACAGGACCCATCCCTGCAGAATCTTCCGTCGTTTCTTCCTCATTCCGCCATCCCCGGGGCTCTTCCAGGGAGCCCAAACTTGCAGACAGAGCGATGATGACAGCCGGTCCACCAGCATCGCTGGGCATGGACAGTTCAGAACGTCGAAAGACCTCCTCTGTAGGGGGACGGGCGTTAAAGCTTGGGGAGCAGCATTCTACTACAAGGTCATATTGGGGAAAAGGGAGGTGCAATAACACAGCCGCTATCGGGCAGCCAGGCCTCGCAGGGACGGAGGAAATAGGGCACGTGGAGGCTCAGGTCGGTGCAGGCGAAGTTGACGAAAGAGAGGTGCAGAGCATGTTGGCTGCCATGGCGGATGAGCTCCACTTGCAGTCAAAATCACAAAGCATGGTTTCAGGCTCGGGCTATGTTTGTGAAGATGACGAAGGATCAGAATCAGAATTAAGTGATGGCTTTGTGGAAGCGCAGGCGGAGGGAATAATGGAGTGGGCAAAGGACTTGGTAGACCTCGATACCAAGATTGGAAGGCAAGGATTAAAAGAGGAAGGCACTAAGGGGATGGAGTCCTCGCGATTGGGAGCATTGAGGCTGTCTGTGGAGGAGGAAAGTGACCAAGAGGAACAAGGGGGGTACTTGCAAGATGATGAAGACGGAGGGAGTGTAAGAAGATGCAGTGGAGCTCCGAAGAAACGATAGAATGGGAGATACCTCCTCTTTTAAAATTCTTTGTCAATAGCCTTTCGTTTGCTAATTCTTTCAATGGTTGATCATCAAGCTCTTGTCTTTGGGAATGATAAAGGCTGATAGCTGCGTATACAAAGTGTATATAGAAGGGCAATGTTGCATTAGTTTACTTTCGAGAGAATCTTCACGCTGTCCGTTGACCACGGGCATGTTCATCCGTTTGGGTTTTTTAAGGAAGGAGTAGGAACTGTGCTCTACTGTGAATAGAAAATATCATCTGCGCAGTGTCCATGCAGTTTGGGCATTAGTTTTGTGTGTGAATGATTGTGCCGAAATCTCCACTGCTCAAGCCTGTAGCCGTTGGTGATGAACAGTCAGTGAAACTTGTATTGTAGTACTTCTAATATTTCGTTAGTTGCTTACTGGCCTTACATACTCCGTACATGAATGGGCCATTTCCCATTAGAGTCACGGTGGAATGATACTGTGGTAATGGTGTCGCTTCCATTGAATGCTTCCCAGTTTTTCGCTTTATCTCTTAGACGATGGGCTCGCCATCCCGAGTTTGCAACAAAGCATGCACCAGAGTTGCTGTCCACATTGAGCCTACCCATGGGGCAACAACATGGGCTGGATGCCTGCCTGCTGCCTGCCTGCCTGCTGCCTGCCTGCCTGCCTGCCTATTCTTAGCTCACCACACGCCACTCGATGTCAAATTAAAAACTTTCCTCAACAATCGACGAATCTATACAACATCGCAATTCACAAACCGCAAATCTTCTCCTTGTGAGCTGCGGTTGGCAACCTGAAGGCCAGCGTCTTTCCGGTTTCCAAAGTAGTAGCGCATATCGCGATATGCAGATATATTTCGGTATTGGGATGCAGGGCGCTAAAGGGAGACGCCGGTTTTTGAACTTAGAGGGAGGGCGGGGCTGCGCGCCTTCCAAATTTTGAATCCCTTCCAGGCTCTCTCCCTCCTTGGAAGCCCTGCAATTTTCATTTCAAATTCGACCGCCCGCCCGCATCGCATCACATTAAGCCTCGTGCTCTCTGCCGACTCTTGCTGCTAAATCTCAAAGCGGGAGGAAAAACTGTCTACGTTTTTCTTTTAAGAAGGGCTGTTAGGAGAGTTGAGTGTAGAGAGAGTTGCTTGCTTCCTGCAAGGAGGAGCGAGTTTTTGCAAAGGCAGAGCTGGTGCTCTTTTGTTTCTGGAGACGGTGGAATGGCGGGAAAGAAAGGGCCAACTACGCGGAAACGTGTGGACTCTGATGCTAGGACGATGAAGCGAGCTCCGGATGGAAGCGGATATTTGACTTGGTAGCTACCTGCTGAAAAGTCAATGAAGTCGGTGTCCTTGTATACTGGTCCAGAGCAGCGTTTGAATCATCTTGGTTACAAAAAGAATTTCTTGGTGCCATATCGTTTTGATATTCAGCTTTGTAATTTCTCAATTGTCGATTGAAACGTTATTATGAACATTTTTTTTTTCCAGTCCAGTGAATTGTTGAACAGGGCTATCACTGTCTTGATTCGTGCTCAAACCACGTTGGTAACTCTGATATTTATAACTTGCTGTCTCTGCAGTGACTCGTGCAAGGCAACTGTGCCAATTGCTGTAGCGGATATGCATGATTGTGCAGATGACGCTGCCCGCAAGGCCAAACTTGGTGAGGCGCCTTTTTATTTTTTTTTACAATCTACACTTGATGTTCTGAGTTCTACTTTATTCTGATTGTCACTAGCTACATATTGTCAATAGTAGACTTGTATCCGCAGCATGTTCAATCCTCAGGGCGTCGGGGACCACCTGGGACCAGGAAGGTTGTTCACAAGTCCATTGCCGTCATTCAATGATCCGCAGCATCATTAATAAACGAGCTTCATCACGTGTAGACAAGTTATGCCGTTTTAACTGTCCGTTTCTTACGCTGCTATGTACTTTCTTGATGGTTATGCAGCAAGGAACCGAGAAGAGTCCAAGCAGAACCATCAGGTTGAGAAGTAAGTAGCCTGTCGATTTTTCTCTTTAGAACCTCAAAAGTTTGTTTACCTTCCATGCAAGCTTTTGCCAATTGTTTGCATTTGTGAATTAGTTTCTAAGAAAGTCTTTCCTTGCTGACTGGCCTCGATGGTCCTTTTACTCTATCTTGCAGGGAGATCAAAGCAAAAGAAAAAAAAACAATCAGCAAAACCTCCAAGAAAGCTGACAAAGATCCTAATCAGCCAAAGAAACCCTCAACTGCGTACATGATATTCCTGTAAGTTGTACTCTCAACAATAGTCATGATTCATTCGGGAGGATGTCACTTGCAGCTGCTTTCTTTGAATCCTTTCTGTGTTGGTATCGATTGCCTCTATTTCTAGTCTTTCTTACAACATTTATTTGCTTTGAGGTCATATATCGTTTCGAGTTCAACTAGATTGTCTACTGTTGATTGAGATGATGTTGCTACGAAGCAGTTATGGAGTTGCTATACTACCAATTTGGCTGGATTAACCAATATCAGTCCCCTCCCCGTTGTGAATTCTTGAACAGTGAAGGTTTTCGAAAGCAGTACAAGGAAGAACATCCAGATTCGAAGGGCGTGACTGAGGTTGTTGAGCCCTCCTACAGCTTTGCTGTATTGTAGAGTGCAGGACTTTGGTTATGTCTGAATTACGCAATGTTTTATTCCCAGTTGCTGATCTTTTTTCCTTTTCGGCATTAAACTATTTTTATGCTCAGTTTTTAACTAAAACGTGTATGAGTACTTGTTCTCGCCAATAACATTGGAAAGCCTCCTTGTTTGGCAGGTGACGAAGGCTGCCGGAGTGAAGTGGAAGAGCTTGACTGAGGAGGTGATTACTGCACTACAGTGCTTTTCTTATGCTAGTAGTATCTGCAACATTGCTTGATGAATTACCTGTCTGTTATTTACTTCTCTTTACTGCATTCAGCGTGCTTACCTTATCCTCATCTGGACACGGCCACTAACGTTGCCAACTTCTTCGTTTGCTTCTTACAGGAGAAGAAGCCATTCATTGAAGAACAGGCGAAAAGGAAAGCTGACTATGAGAAAGTTCTGGCAGATTACAAAGATCAGGTATTAAACTGGGCACAGGCTATATCTCTCGAGCGGATAGGTTTGTGACTTCATGACAAGGTGACTACACATCAGTATTGTAATCTGAGAGAATTGCACAAGAATGAACGAAATATGCTTGCAACTTATGAGCTTGCCATTCCTGTGCTTTCGTTTTCAGGCTGAAACGATCGATTCTACTGTCACTGGCGAGACAGAAGGCACCGCTGACGAAACAACACAAACACAGAAAAGAAGACGCCTCGCTGAAAAGCCTCAGGCAGATGATGAGGAGGTATGAGCAAGCACGTAATGAAATACTTCCGAACTTCTGATCAGCTTTTTTTATCTAACATTCTTCAAGGCTTACCTTTCGTCACAAGACAGAATGGTAGACTTCATTTGGCTGCACATCTTGTTGTTTGGCTTTCACAGGTGCAGAATGATCTTGAAGATGAGGAATAAAGACCAGCGAGGACTGCAAGGATCTGTATGCCGGGGTAAGTACAAAATGGCCAGTTCACAATAACAAACCAGACAGTTGTGTTACCAATTGTAATATTGCTGCATTCGTTTCTTTGGAGCTTCTTACCTCCAATTTGCTGTGGCAGTTGGATGAGTACTGACAATAGCGTGTTTGTCTGATTTGCTGCAGATATACACTTTGAAGTCTAGACCAACTTTTCGTTGGAGCTTTTACTAAGGAATCGAGCAATTTTCGAGTGTGGTAGTCCAAGTCACTGGATCCCATTCTCAGCCTTCATCAAGTGAGAGAGCTTGTAGCTATTGTGCAGAATAAATGGCTACGGTTTTCGTATAGGAAGCGTTCTAGTAGCTTGCATCATCATGCCCGAGGCTTGCTTACTGTTGGGAAGCAATAATCGGCTGCTCTTTGTCAATGTCCAGACACCTCCAACTTCAGTGCTGTAAATGAGTAGTTTTGGGATGGTGTTGGGTACAATACGAAAGCTGCCCTCTTTCTGTTGTCCAAATGGGTATCATAACCTTCGCAACTTCATTTCCATTATGTACAACGGCACGTGTTGCATGATGTTTGTCAACCATTTGTTGGATTCGATTTCACACGCCATGTATGAACAATAACTTTATCAGAGAATGTGTACGGGAGGTCGTAAAGTATAACAGCAACCATAAAAGGTTGTCGGTTGGATTTTTTAATTTTTTTTGCGAGCACGCGCGGACAGCCAATGACGGGTCGCCACGTACACATCTCCACAAAGCCTGGAGACCTCGATAAAGTTACTCTTGCTAACAAAGTCAGAATTCAGGACGATAGGTTGTGACTTTACGGGGGCTCTTCTGGTCTCATCATTTCTGGAACTCTTCACGCTCGTTCCCTCTGGTCCTGGCATGCCATAAGGAGCCATAAGGGCGCTGTGTGTGAAATTGCGTCCATGGCGCCGTCTTTGCGTCTTCGTGTCCGATATCTTCAAGAAGTGAGTGATTTGGAGGTGGACTTGGAGGACGGCGTGGAGGTGAGTGCTGCAGGAGACGCAGAGCGGCTGCTACTCGCCTCTGTTTCTAGTTTCTGCCTTCCGGTGATGGCAGGACGTATGCATGTGTTCACATCCACTTATACACACGAATGTAACCCTTATGTATGGAATTTATACTTGCGTATAGGAAGCTGTTTATGATTAAACTCGATCCCTTCATGCCGTGGTCTGGCACTTTCAGGTGCTACGCATCCAACTTTTTTCTTTGACATCTGTGCCACCAGATGAGCAGAAGGTGTGGTTTCGTATTCCAAAAATTTCCGCATTTTTCCAGAGAAATGCTCATACAGAAATGCACGCTCGCTAGATGTCCTAGCAGGTTGTGAAGCAGCTTTATGCAGACAGGCCAGCAATGCACAATGCACATTGTGCGTTTAATAATCTATGCAATGTTTTAGTGGAGCTCATTGATCAGATAGTGGACTTGTACACTGTCAGCGAAGGCAGAAACAGAGGGAAAGTGAGTGAGGGAGTGGGGGACGAGGCGCGAGGAGGATGGAGTGAGAACGAGGAAAGGAGATTCTTGTTTTAACGACTTGCAAAAGGCAGGTTCTGGGCATTGGAACAGGACCCCTGCGAGATGATGTCGATTTGGCATCAATGGGAATTGTAGACGGGCAAGAAATCACTCTTATGTCATCACAGGAGATGGGCTTAGAGGATTCTCTGCCAGCTGTCAATAATTGCGTAAGTGAGCGGGATATTAATACAGATGCCGACGAAGAGTTTGCGAGGCGCCTTCAGGTGTGCATGCACCTCTCTTTCCACCATCCTTGGAAGCTGCTCAGCTTCCGTATAAAATTTATACGATTCAGAGTTATTAGCGTGATAAGGTTTCTTTGAGCTTTAGGTTTGCCCTTATACTACTTTTCCGGGATGTTTATGTCTGTGCAGGCTGAGGAGGACGCGGCTTTAGCAAAGGCTATGGCTCAGGCGGCCATGGCTGAACCAGCAGCAGGTTCATATGGTCATATGGAAGCCCAATTTCGAGAACGACTGCAATCGAGTGTCGCTGCAGTAGCGGCAGTAAGTGAAGCCTCGATAGTGGTTTCGACTGAAAGGTGTTCCTCGAATGGGTTGATATTCAGTCTGCTGCTGTTAGCCGGCGCGATTTTTTGGTTATTGCCAATGTGCCTTTGTAGTGAAATATGTCGTCCTGGAAATGAAGTTGCTGGATTTTCCATTTCTGAGTTTTTGTTGGGGAATTGCGGACAGTACGAGTCTGAGGAGAAGCAGAGGAGGGCAAAGGCTCTGATTCCATTACAGGAACTTGAGGAAATGGCAGCTGTTGCTCTGACAAAGGTGAACCTCAATGGATGAACCATTCTCCCCTTTTACATGCTCTTGTGGATAGCCGCCAAAAGTGCTTGCGCTTTCTCTTCCTCTGTGCTTCCTTTTCCTTCACATCTGGACATCTCGACTTTGCGATGTTCTAGGCTGGAGAGTCGGCAGAAGATGACGCCGCCATGCGGGACGCTTTGTTACAACAACTTCTTGTGTGGTTCAAGGGATGGTTCAGGTAAGGCATAGGCCAATGCCATTGAAGCACTATGGGTCCATTAGGGCTTTACTTTTCCGAAGTTCATTTGTTGCAGCAGTATTATGGTAAATTGTGACCCTTGAATTCAGTTTCGGGTTGAAGATAATCTCTGAGAAGGGGGTGGGAGGGAGGGGGTTGAACAGCTGGGTGAACTCACCTGCATGTGAAAGGTGTGGTGGAGAAAGCCAATTTGCTGGCGCCGGAACTCCCACTGCAGAGGATTTGCAGTGGCAGGGTTTCCGTGTAGAAAATCACCGGTATATGGCAACTTACCTTCGTTTACTTTTTCATTTCCATTCCCGTGGGCTGAATGACAATGTCAGCACGACCTAAAGTCTTGTCTTCGTCTGTTTTGCAAAGTTGAGTCGCTGCAGAGTTAAAGCCCCCAAAATCCTGAAAGCTGCAGAGAATCCTCAAAAAATTGTACAGCTCTCCCTCTCTCTCTTCCCCTCTCCCTTCCTCTCCCTCTCCTCCCCACCTCTCTCTCTCGGCCTCCCTCCCCCTCCCCCTTCCCCTTTCCCCTCCCCCCTCTCTCCCTCTCCCCTCTTTTCTCCTCTCCTCCCCCCTCTCTCCCTCTCCCCCTCTCCTTTCTCCTCTCCTCCCCCCCTCCTCCCATACTCCTACCCCTCCCCCCACCCGTCCTCTCTCTCTCTCTCTCCCGTCCCCTCCCCATCCCCCTCCTGTCGCTCTCTCTACCTGTCTCCCTGTATCCTTCTCTCTTTCTGTACAGTGTGTAAAGCCTTGCAAGGTTAGTCTGCAGGCCTGCCTCGTGACAGGCTGCTGAGGGCGGGGCAGCTGTTCGGCCTGCGGGGCCTTTTGCCGCTTCGTGCGCTACAACGATCCTGCGAAGCTCCTCGTGACGCGACGCGGCCGCTGCGGAGAGTGGGCCAACTGCTTCACGCTCTGCTGCCGAGCGCTCGGATACGACGCACGGCAGGTGGACCTCCTGCTCTCATACCCCCCTATACCCCCCTTCCACCCCCCCCAACCCCCCCAGGCCATCTGCCTTGTCAACCCACTTTCCTCTCGGCTGTCTCTTCCTCTCTCTCGGCCTCTGACACTCCATCTCCGTTCTTTTCCTGCCTCCCCTTTCTCTCCCCTCCGATATCCCTTTCTGTCTCTCTCTCTCTTTGTCTCTGTCTCATGCTTTCCCCGTCCCCTTGCTCTCTCCCACACCCCATCCCTCTACCTCTCTCCATCTTGTTTCTCTCCCTCGGCCTCTATATCACTTGTCACCAGGTTCTTGTTAACGATGTTTTGCTGTTGCTGTTAGGACTTCGAGGGCTTTCTGCAGGGTGCTCCACCTACAGAACTTTGTATTGTTTACGTCAGCTCAGTCCAATATGGTGAGGTCCGAGAATGCAGGTTCTTGATTGGACTGACCACGTTTGGACCGAGTGTTACTCCGCCCGGCGAGGCAGGTAGGAACTTGGAAGAGAAGCCTAATGGTATATTTTCTTATTGACATTTGAAGTTTAACTTTCTGCATAAAGTCATGGATACTGAAGAAAGGTTGTTTGCAGGTGGTTACATTTGGACCCCTGCGAGGCGGCATTCGACAAACCGCTTCTGTATGAATCTGGGTGAGCACCAAAAAACTTTGCGAAAAAAAAAGAAACTTTGAAAGTTTTAAAATAGGTCCGAACTGCAGCGTGAGAGAGGATTGCGAAAGAAAAGAAACATTCTTTTGGAATAATATTTCGACAGGAGATGGAATGAGTGTGCAGATGGAACAAAAAGTTAAGCTACGTCATAGCTTTTTCTGCAAATGGTGTGTGCGACGTGACGAGTCGATACACTCGAAAGTGGAATGAGGTGGGTCCTCAGCACCTGACTCAGTATTTTAGAAACCTCCGAGTCCTTATTGATGGTTAGTCTTAACAGCTGTACTATCCTCTCTGCAATTACAGTTCTTTCCCCTTTCATTTCCCCCTTCTCCCTCGTTCCTCTTGTCCCTCGTTAACAGCTCTTTCAATCGTCTCAATCCTGCAGGTTCTCTATAGAAGAACCCAAGTCCCTGAAGCAGTCATTCCTCGTATCACTGCAGAGCTGACCGACAGGCTTCGTGCGAACATGTCAGCCCAGAGAAGGCTTGAACTTGAACAAAGAGATGCAGCAGAAGTGAGAGAGCTTGAAGATGAGAGTATGGGAAGAACTTCCGATTCTCAGATGCAGGCCTTGCCGGGAAGGCAGACAGGGTCCTTGGAATGGAGAATAGCAAGGGGAGAGCTTGGGAAAGGCTCTGGAAAGGCTGTAGTGTTGCCCGCCGACTCTTTGGTTTCACCTGAAAAGTTAGCACGAGACGAACACATAAGCAGGATTTCACTCGCTTTGGGGGATATCTGCAGAACAGTTGTGGGAAGTGGTGAAGGTGACGTAGAAAGACGTCAGGTCTTGGAGATTTTACGGAACTTGAAAGACGTTTTGAGGGACCTGAAAGCTCTACCCTACAAGAGCCGTTCTCTTGAGCTCGGGGATGGGGCATCTGGGCGCTTGAAATTGCTGATGTCTGGAAAAGCGCTGCCGTTCTTTGAAGCCGTTGGGTTAGGGTTGTTCATGGGCAAAGGGGGGGAACTTTGCGGTAGTGATTCTCTGCAGGTCGTTCCTGTAAGAGAGGGGCAATCTCTTTGGCTTTCCCCAAAGACGTCTTCAGTAGAAGTCGCCTTGGCTCTGCCTGTGGCCAATGAACTCCTTCAAGATTGCACAAGGGCTGTTGAGGGGGGCTCAGCGTCAATAAGTAAAAGTCATGGCCCGGGGGCAAAGTTGCTGTGGCTAGTGAAGGGAAAGCGCATCACTGGGGAGGCCGTTTATGCAGATGGAGAGAATGCTTCTTGTGAGCCGGTGAGCCCACCCCCCCCACTCTCTCTTTTCCTCTCTCTCTCTCATTCTCTCTCTCCTCCACGTGGACTCCTTTCCTGCTATGAGAGCATTGAGAGTGGTAGGTTTCCTCCTCTTTAGGTAACATAGTCTAGTGGCTGTGAATCTCCAAAAACTGGAGGGCTTGGAACTGCAGGCAGTGGCTGCATTCGACGGCCTTCTGAATACGAAGTGGTTGCATCCGGACAGCATAGGCCGTATGCTCCCTCGACCTCCTGCCTGGCCAAACTCCGCTCCCTTCCGCATAATTGTTTGTTTTTCAGGCAGAGGTCGTCTCTCACTGTAACATCTTGTGAGAGGTCACTTCAAAACTCTAATGTCCTCAGAGTCCAAGGACATTGGAACTGCCTTGCAAGCCATGATATCCGACACGTCGTTTGTCCATTTGAAACTTATGTTAGTGTTTATATTTCGCTGGATTGTTGCAGAAGGCGCTTGGTTGCAGTATTGCTTGCCAGCTGGCAAGACTGCCGTTTTAGCAGGTTACATCATGACATCAGCAAATGATTGCCCCGAACGGGACCCGCGAGATTGGTACTTTTTCAAACTTGATGTGCCGCGTTTTTGGTATTTGGGTTTCACCTTATGATGACAATTGCAAGCACTGTTCCTATGAATGTGGGAGACGAAGGAAAAGATGGTGTTACCGTCGCATCTTGGTCTTTCAGAGTGTTCCAGCAGACGAAAGGACAGAAGCTTTCTGTTTTTTACTCTGTTCAGAAGGGTTCTGGAATTGATTTGGAGGAATGTGGGAGCTCAAAACATCTTGCAGGGCGGTAGAAGGAAGCACAGACGGAGGGATCACATGGATCCGTCTTGATGAGAGGCGGAGGGAGGTTTTCGAGGGGCGTCACATGGCAAAGGCATACGAGATCAGTTCCACCCAACGGCGGCCCTGTTCCATGTACAGGTTCGTGCGCCTGGGCACTACTTTTCTACCTAGCCCTCGTCTGTCGTCTCTTCATCATTGGGCCCGAGCCACTTGGCTGCCCCTAAGGACCCTAAACCTCCTGGAAAAGGCTTCAATTGTCACAGTATAGAAAATGGATTTGGTTCCCTTCCGATTGACGGTTTAGGTTTAGGGCCGTGACCATGCTTTCTGAGGAAGGGGGCGGGGCCGGGGGGGGGGGGGGGGGG